>JANTCA010002846.1:0-20161 GCA_024741275.1 Chironex yamaguchii | reverse complement strand
TATGTGTCATGTAGTGCCTTGTCATCTTGTGCAGCGTCATAGTGTCACGTACCTTACAGAGTACATGTACTGCTATGTGTCATGTAGTGCCTTGTCATCTTGTGCAGCGTCATAGTGTCACGTACCTTACAGAGTACATGTACTGCTATGGCATCTGGTGCCAGATCATGTCGAAACCTGTAATGTAGTGCAGCTCTATATGGAATCTGGTCATCTCATTCGGTGTCTTGTCATGACATGCATGCTTTCTGCTCTGGTTTGTAGTATTCTCAACCCATGTGGTTGCTTGCTTTATCCCGCCATTTAGTATCATACCATGTCATACCATGAAAAGTGTCAACAGTAATGCCGGTCATTGTAATGCACTGTGATTTTTGCAATTTGATGGTCCCAATAATGTGTCTAATCTTTAAGATTAACTGATTAAAAAATTTGTACTTTAATTACTTTAATTAAATTGTTAACAAACTGTATATCTATTTATTCTGCTAGCATATATTTGTTTTTACTCGAATTTATTCGCAAAACCCGAATGATCACCCCCTCTCCCACCCCAATTATTAAAATTTCCACCCAGGACACAATACCAAACCCATGATTACAATATTTAGCCTCCTGCCTTAAACTTTAGTCATCAAAGCAGCCCAGATTCCAAAGATTGTTTTGTTTATGTTGCAAAGACAGATGATACGCAGCAAGGTGTCGAAGTACCACACAACACTAATGCAATGCTTTTTCTTCTTATTAGGGTTATTTCAACAAATCAATTCATACCTCTATTATTCAACCTGCGTCCCTATAATTACTATTGAGTAAAGCTATCTAACCCCGCCCCTCTATTGTTTCACTCCCCTGTTATTTGGGATTCGAGAGTTTTGTAGCGATGCCTTAAGGGTTTTCAATCAGCTAATATATGCCTGTATCTTTTCATAGATCACGCCGAAATATAAATGTATGATCGAAGTGGAAAACAGTCGCATTTCCTGTTTTTAATTAGAATTTGTCACATCATTGATCCTTCATTAATTTGGACGTGATAACTATATTTCAAGGTATGAGTATAGTGAAAGTATGCGTCAAAGATTAACAATTGCATTGCGGCTTGCATGTAGATGCGTTAATTGCAAATTGCCTTGTGTGCCTGTTTATTTCTTTGTACAGACCATGCCTTAAAAAGCGTGTTATGGATGTGGACAATAGTAGCGTATTTTGCTCTGAACAGTAATGTTTCAAGTATCTAACTGGCTTTACTTCTTTATTATTCTTTACTTAACACGTAAAGCATCGCATTCTCAGCCAAACGATCAGATCTGCTTCTTCTTAGCACTCATTCAGAGACAAAAAAGGATCAATTGCACATTGCTGTGTTCAGAATTCCGCCGTCAGAAGTAGAAAGCCGTTGCAAAAGGAATGATTGTATATCCACTGGCTACATTATGTGTACCAACTTGCGTAAAGAGCAATCGATTTTAGATTCGAATGTGTCTGGAAACGCCCCACCCATCTACTTGTATTCTAATGCACACTTGGTCAAATTACAAATCATAGGTCAATGTAACGCAGTCTGAGGAGAACGTGAATTTTCAGTAACAATGATTGAAGATAAATTGGTAAGTAGTTATATAGGTTTGTAAGATAAAACAATTTATTATTTCTGTCATTTTACAATGACACTTCAGTAACCTAGGAAAGAGCCTGAATATTATCGATATAACTAATGCTGGCAGTACCTAATCCTACAAAGGCTTTCTTTATATGCACCTCCTTGCCACATCTCCGCTTGAATGGTAATAATTATAACAGGCACTTCAACATTGGTTAGTAAGAAAATAAAGACACGATTTACAATTCCATAATTTGCAATTGTGTACAGGATGGTGGAGTCCGTTGGTAATCTAACCTGATGTTTGGTCGATCATACCTTGCGTTCGGTTGGATTTGTAAGTCGTTTTTTATTACTTAGCATGTCTTATGGTTTAATAGTCGCAGGCAACGGACAGAAGTGAGGACAGTTAATAGAAAAAGCTATCTTCCCTGGTTTGTGCATGTTGAGGAAAACTGAAAAAAATTGAAGTCTTTGAAACCAGGAATGTAGATTGCTTGTTTAGTTTGTGATTGTTTATTAGATGTTTATTAGTATATTTAGCGACACTTTGTATGTTTAGCGAGGCAGATTAATGAACACTTAAGTTAAAAGTAGAATGATCTTAAAGTGCAGGTATAAGTGTTTATCTTCAGCATTTGTACAAAAGATGAATAATTCACTGTTCAGTTGGCCAAGAATATGTTTGGTCGTTGAGATGCAAACTTCGTTTCCAGTTGTTGGAAGCGAGCTGACGATGCTACTTCAGCAGGCACGTAGCGGTGCACTTCAAGCTGCCCTGTGTAATGCATCGTCCTTGGTTATTCATTGGTTTGATTCATCACAGTCGTATCACATGAGAAAACTAAGGTGGTCTTTGGATATCGTAGACATATTTTGTAACTAACGTTAAAAACTGTTCTTGCCAGTTTTATAGCAGTTTTAGTATAAATCTCATCGACAATTATTTCTCAAAGTGAGGGCTTTCACCCCGTTATATGCTTGAACATGCCTCTGAAATTTCATATTCCCTTCCACTTTTCACTGTTCGGTATCACATTCTTTGCTCGTCTATTGAAAGGTGACGGTAGTGTATGTCCCTCTTATAATGATTATATACTACAGCCTCCCTCTTCTTATTAAGATTATATGCAACAGCCTCCCCTTTCTTATTATGATTATATATTACAGACTCCCTCTTCTTATTATGATTATATACTACAGCCTCCCTCTTCTTATTATGATTATATGCTACAGCCTCCCCTTTCTTATTATGATTATATACTACAGCCTCCCTTTTCTTATTATGATTATATACTACAGCTTCCCTCTTCTTATTATGATTATATGCTACAGCCTCCGCCTTCTTCTTATTATTATATGCTACAGCCTCCCCCTTCTTATTATGATTATATACTACAGCTTCCCTCTTCTTATTATGATTATATGCTACAGCCTCCCCTTTCTTATTATGATTATATACTACAGCCTCCCTTTTCTTATTATGATTATATACTACAGCTTCCCTCTTCTTATTATGATTATATGCTACAGCCTCCCCCTTCTTATTATGATTATATGGTCCATGTTTGTAGATGGAGAATACTCGAACACCCGCTTACATCTCTAAGGATAATTTACTGTATGACTCAGAAGACACAGTTCGAAGCTACAGTCATCACAATCATACTGTTTACTTTTACTTCATTACCCATGGACACCCTGTCTGCTATGTAGGAAGACAGTAAACGTACGCCATGCAGGAACAAAACACATTCGTCAAAAAACGTCTTTGCCAGTATACTGACACCCAATAACATGAGTTTAGAATCGGGGTTGAATGACTATAAGTCTTAGTGAATTATTTAGCTCAGTGCAGAAGGCGTCAGATTTACAGTCGTTAGATCCGGGTTTGTGTCCCCTGTGGCAGCAATCATTACACTGTTTTTGTAATTTAGCGGTTTCTCTAGTTGTCTAGAGTAACATTCTTGTGATTCACCTCACCTCACCGCACGAACCGCTTAAGGAAGTTTCGTCCACTTTAGCCTGTCACGCATCGCAGTTTGAAATTCCGTCACCTTCGCTAGATTTGTGTCTGCCTTCAGGTTGTCGATCTAGTTGACAGTAGCTCTACCTCGGCTTGCTCTCCCTTTTGTTGGTTGCCAGAAGACGAGCTGTGACGCAATTTCATCTTCTGGGTGTCTAAAGCAGTGCCCTGCAAGATGCATCCTGCGTTGCCTGACTTTTTCGGACACAGGTGGTAAGTCTTAGTACAGCTCAACATTCTTGTAATTCACAACTAGGAATTCTATTGTACTTATGCATTTTGCCTGTAAAATATAAAAAACGGCAACTTTACAGCCCGTTTGGAGAGACAAAAGACTCGTCCTTGGATCCCACACATACAGATGCGTACACACACACACACACACACACACACACAAACACAAACACAAACAAACACAAACACAACGAGACACAGTTAGCTCGTGCCATGCTTTGTTTATAACCTGATTCTTCAATGATTTGTCTGTTATGTTGGGTATTCACTGTTGATTGCTGTTGATGGCGGGTATTAAGTTAAAAAGATAATTTGATTTAGTAAAACATGTTCAATCTCATATGAGTTGAACACAGGGTCACTGGTGATCGTTAAGGCCAATCCGAATTAACAAAGCTACAGAAGTTGCCATTAATCGCCCTGACGGGAGCATGCGCATTCCAGCTGGTTGTGGCGATTTGCCCAAGGGTTTATCACTTGGTATTTAATTTCGGCAATCGGCAAGTGACGTATTTCCATTGTTTCTGTCGTGGTCATCTTCACTGCCAGAAGTGAAGTCCGGATTGTGAACACCAGAACTTCGAACCCAGGTCTCAAGACGGCAAGTGTATCTCTCTGTCGTCTATGTTTAATCTGTTCACAAAAATCTCGGAAATAGATTTCGCAAGTGAACTTGTGAATAACAATTGTTTCTCGCTTGTTAATGTTTTTTTACACCTTTGCATCATCCGTTCTCCTTCAATGTTGTCATGCTACGATTGCCTTGATAGTCCGACACCTCTATAGTCCGGCACCTCAGTTGTCCGACACGTCGACAGTCCAACACATTGACGGTATCGATGGTTCAGCACCATATATGTAAACACCTAACATCACAAAACTTTGCTTCGATCTCAAAAACGCTTTGCTCGCCTGATATAGCTTTGCTTTTCTTGAGTGTCTCACAAAGATCATAATGATCTGTTATATTTGATTTAAACACTGCAGTTATCAAAAAATCCTCCCGGTAGACATGAAATTTAATCGTTCTCTTTTCATCACGCTTGAATAAATATTTCTCCAATCTTCGCATTTTCGCAAATTCGTTCAGTATCCAGGGAACCAATGAAACTACGAAGGAAGGAGTTATCCGACCATCGAGGTGTCGAATCCTCGAAGGGAACTCGTCATGTTATGTATTGTTGAGCATACTACTCATATTTTTGCACTTCATGTATACCAGAAATTACTTCTGTTTTCGAAAACAGTTGAAAAAACGTAAGAAAAATCCGTTGATGAGTTCAAATCACGTCTCTTTTTATGAGAATTATTTGCATGGTTGTAACGTGATTATTGGACTACGTTTGCCACATGAAATATAAAAGACAACTATCTTACTACTAACGGAAAATATTCTTACACAGTACTCGGATAAACATCAGGTGGTAGGGAAATATGATCAACTTTGTTGTATCTGAAATTGACAGATTTTTAGCTTAAGATTTCAGCATTTGCTCTTGTGGGCATTCTATTCACTTTGAAATATTGGAAGTTGTTATTTTATATCGTAGACTCTTGAAGTTCTTCAAAAGTTCACATTCAACGTTAGATTGCCAGCCAACACGATTCGACAATTATCGATACGCATAGTCGCAATGATCATAATGTAACATTATCGAACTTTGAAGTAGATTCTTGAAAACTGTATCATTCATTACAAGCTCGAATGATCACTGTTGGGTCAAGAGCTGCATAACTAAGAGAAGTAAAGCAGTCAGATTGATTAACTTTGAAGATAACGAACGATTTGAGCCTTGTAATGCCATCTGGTATGCAATGCGCGTTACAGTTAGAAAATTAGAAAAAAGAAGCAATGGCACACAGCACTTAACACGCTGAAGGTATAGATCACGAATGACCGCGAAGTTTTATAACTTTAGAAGACACAGTGCAAGGCTTGTGTCTATGATTGGCTATGTTTCAGCCATTCAAAACGGTTTTTAATCATGTTCAAATTCAGTTGCTTTTGGATAATTAAATATAACCACGTAAGAAAGGAAACACTATTCTGCATCAAGGTATTAACTTAGTATTTTCTTTCCTTTATTCCAAAATAACAAACTTTCAAGGGAATATTTGAAGACAGGCCAATATCTTAAAAAGTATAGAAATGTCAGAACCTTCACGACAATCTTCGAGTTTCGAGAACGGTAGAGAATTTTATACGCACCATTGTCATGCAGACAAAGTCCTGATTTACTCAAGGGGCATAATTCTACAAGATGTTAACCTTGATTTGCTGTAATCAGAAATAAAGAAACAATTTATGCACATGTCAACTTCTCATGATTGATTAGAAGGAAATGGTCCACCTGGTCTTGAACTCCATCAGTGTTTTAAGCTACTACGTAAGATTCTTTCTTCTCGAAGATTCTTTTAAATTCAACGAAGACATCTCTAAGACCAACTCACTCCATTTCAAGGAACCTTGTAGTACCAGAGTTTAAATTCTTAACGGTTCATACATACATAATGTCGTCAAAATATGGCTTTGCTTAACCCCGCTGAACCTTTCACGAACAGTGTCGATGGTTTGCCGCGATTCAACGAAATTGAAGAGATGATTTTTAGAAATGAAGAGAAATCCGTATGATGACATTAACAAAATCAACTCCCACAATCAACTCCTTTTTTAAGTAACGTCATAAAACATTTAGCATCGACAATGACCCTTGCCTATGACGTCATATAACTGTGACTTCTAAGGATAAAATATGTTGTTATAACATTTGATCTGATTTCTGGAAACCAACTGCAGTTGAATTGAATAAGATGTGATTGGTGCAAGATTATTATCGTGGTTTGAATAACCTACCAGTTGAAATTGTGTGATTCTATGATCGTCTGCAATGTCGGTACCATTGATTTCATTTTACAGCAAGCAAGACAGTAAAGCCACTAAAAAAAACAAAGGATTACTGACAAGGAGTACACGTGATAAACAGAGTGTGCACCAAGGATGGCACCACGGGGTATAATGGGGGGCGGCAGCCCTCCTAAAATTCTTAATGACACCCCGTCAGCAGCCAAATATAAAAAGAGAAAAAATGTCGGTTTTTGGACTTGCCAGGGGCAGAAAAATTATTGTTTGAAGACTGTGTTGATATCCTTTCCCCAGTTGCATTATATTAAAATGTGAAAGGCATCAGAGAAGATTAAATACTTAGACATTGATATTGTTTCCCCAGAGAGTTACATAGAACTTTTGTTTGCTACAAGAAGCCTTTGTAATAGTTCATGATTTGATTTACCAAGACGTTTTGTTTCGAATTACATATAATTGATTTCATTTGTAACAAAGTATGTAACAAATAGTTCAAATATTTTATAAACGCCACAAGTTCAGCAGTGAAGACTCCAATTCTCAGTATTTGTAATTTAATTGTATATATATGTATATATCTATCGCTATATTTTCCAAATCGCCGGCGCTTGAGATCTTCTGGGATTGTCGGCACATCATGTTTTAACACCTGGCGCCACCCCTGGTGTATAATTCAAGGAGAGAGAGAGAGAAGAATCGGTGGTGTATTTGAATTTTGTACTTTGTGTGAGCACATTTGAATGTACAAATGTGTGCATAACAGGCCCATGCCTTGAAAATTTTGGAGGGAGAGGGGGGGGGGTCGATCTTGAATGTAAACGGCAGTAGTATAACCAATGTTACCGATTTTTACCGCTGCAAGAATTCATATTATCATACAACGAAAAATTTGCGCAAATATATATCGTATTACGAAATACAGTACAATGTATATCAGTTTCTACCCCTATTTCCGCAAAGTTCTAGTGCCTTAAAATATGCAACTTATAGCAACAGTAAAAAATGTCGAACACAATGTCGAACATTTACAGTAGGGCCTCACAAGAACGTTTGAAGCCTTATGCTAATTAGAAAACACCATGACACCTGAAATCACGCAGAATATTGATAGGTAAAACTTGTAACTATGCAAAGATACTAAGTTGAACCATTTATTCAAGGAAACTTATTCGATAATTTATTTCACAAAGCACGCCAGCAATAATCTTTAATCATAATCGCCCAGGATGGAGTAATCAAACAGAGCTTCGAAATAATTACATACATAAATACTACTCAGACAGTTACTTTTAGTATAAGGAAAAAACTAACTTCGAAACTTCTTTATTAACAACATTTTCGTTGTAGTGGATGGTCATTATTGCAGGCAAGCTGAGTCTTTTAGTGGTTATGATGGCTCTTAGCCATATTCTTAACCGCCTCATTGCCTCACACTCCGAAGATCTCGCAAGGAGAGTGCATCCAATTTTCAGAAATTCAAATAAATTTGGACATTGAATGTTGTCACTGCTTTATTTTCTACAGCATCAACTCTTGGTCTATAGCGTCAAGATTTGGAAGATCACTTTCATACATCTTGACTAACTCCTGAAAATGAGTTGATTCTTCATTTCAGATAATCGAAGGAAGCAAACGAAACACCTTACCAGCGATGCCATGTGTTTTACGGAATGGTACTGTTGTTCCAGAAGTGACAGCGTCCAGAAGAGTAGTCATCAATGCCCGTTTGTAATATGTAAAAGGTGTTTCTTCCGCACCCAACAACCCCTCACGGTACTTTCCTGCATGATAATGAAAGAGTTGTGAAAGGCATTTTACGAGCAATTTGTCAGGACTACTCCATAGTAACAGTTTGCTTGCTTTTATGTACCCCTAAAAATGAACTTCTTTTTTGGTTCCCTTTAGAAGTCGTTAAATAAGGATTTTATCGTATTTTTAGGAGTTTCATGTTTTAATCCTTTTTGTTTTAATGCTTTGTTATTTTCAAGGTATATTTGGTCTTGTATCTTCTGATATCTGCTCAAGTGTGGATTCCCGATGTCATGAAAGTACAATTGCATTCTCGCAAGTTTTGCGATTGGACACTTCTACAGAAGAGAAATCAAGAATACCATCAGGAATGCATTGATCAAGACTATCATAAGGGGTGCCATGAGTGTATACCTACAGGACACAATTGCAATCAAATGCAAAAGCAATATAGAAAGGTTATTTATGAATGTAATCATTACATTGCAGCATTGAACTGTTTAATGTAAGCTCGTCTTACCTACAGTGATGACGCCGAGCAATTAAAAAGTAGTAATCAAACTTTGTGCAGCTTGATAAAGGAAAGAACGGGATGGGTGTGTCTCTTGAAATTTTAAAGCCATCCTCAATGAGCTGGTAGCATATTAGATTTAAGGTATACAAAAGCAAACTCTTTAGCTTAAGAAAACATAGTTTTGAAATGATATTTAAGCTTATTAGCGGAAAGCAATTTCAAATACTGATTTCAAAATGTAAAGATCTTAGTAATTTTGTGCTCAGGAAAATTTGATTCTTTTGATTCTTGATGACAATGGATATTAAAGTAATACTAACAACAGAAATGAAACTAATAAATAATGGCAAATGAAGATGGGCAATAACTTCACTTTTTCTAAAAAAATTTAAAACAAAGTCCAATTCCCCAGTATGTTGCATTGTTAGACTTGGCCTACCAAACGTTTTTAAAACTTATCTTTGTTGATGAGCTAGCTTGGTATTTTGTGCCAATCATAACGAAAATTCATCTGAAATGCCTGGCGATACTCTTTGTTCAAGGACTCTCCATTGCTAGTGTAGTTTTCTTAGATTGGGAAACAATACTGTCCTGTTCCAATTAATTAGACTTCTAGGCATGTCACATGAAATATGAAGAAGAGCGGCCAATTCTCTGTAACACAAAGCATAGGGTATGACGAAGTGTGGTGATATCAAGAGTAAGACATAATGCTTAGATTAACTACTGAGTAGGCCCCCTCCACCAAATACAGAAACCTCATAGATATTCATAAACACTTCAATGACAGCCTATTTTTGTAAATAAATAAAGCTACTTTCTGTTGTGATTTTAATGTGATTGTAACGCGCTGTACTTTATTACCATCAAAAATATCTGTCATTCTCTATGTTGCTTTTGCTTTATTTTCTTCTGTGTTTTGTTGCGTATTTTCGTGTGATGGTTTCATATTGCTTTTATTTAACGTATAAGCAATCATCTGTAATCACTCCGTTGAGACCGACGCCACACAGTGGATTTAGAATAATCCAATCTCCTCTTGTGTTTTCCAAGTGCAAATTAAGTCTTTATGTATTTCTTTACTTCATTTTTTGGTGTAAAAGTAATTATCTTCCACCTGTTGTTCTTACTTTTATGTATTTATGTTTTAAGTTGTAAACTGTTGTATTGTATTGCTTTATGTTGTATTGTATTGTATTCTTTTTTGTTGTATTATTGTTTTTCTTCTTTTGGCACTTCGGTCTTTTCCGTCGTTTGTGTGGTATTGTTTTGCCATATTTCTTTTGTATTGAATTATGTTGTCTTATATTGAAACCTATTCTTTTTCATTGTTTTATGTTTGATTATTTTGTACTTTGTTGTTGCATTTTGTTTTTGTATTTTTGTATTGTATTACATTGCACTGTTTTATATTTTGTTGTACTTTGTCGTTTGCATCTCTTTTGTTTTTCTTCTTTTGGCACGTTTATTATTTATAGTTCTTCATTGCTTCATGTTACATGACTTTGCTTCTGTGCGTTACTACCTTTTGCATCATATTTAATACTATTTACGTATTTAAGTCACAAATTACTAATATATATTCTATTTACATCTTTTATTCATTATTTTCGTATTTTTCAAATTTTTAACCCCTGATGGTTATTTAAGTAGTGAACTCTTTGCTATCTGCAAGCAACCATTCTATAATTATCTCAATAAAACCAAGCGAATAAGAATTTTTCCTTGGATGCTTTGTTTTACTTTTGATTCTTTATTAAATCTTGCATGTCCATATAACTGTATTGGTTTCTGCTGCCAATTTTAATTTTAATGCGTAATGTTTGTCACAGGAATCCTTGGAAAATGTTCATTGTATAATGGATCATCCTCACGTGCCCTGCATCAACTATCAGAGGTTTCAACACGTCAAACCTGCTGATGTCTTTTGGTTAACTTCGTTCTTCTGGAGAGCAGTAAAATGTTTTTGTTTACAATTTGATGAAGATCGGCGCTTAGAATGTCTTATTTCAGGTAAGAGAAAGTTCAATTACTATCATTGTCTTTCCTTCACTCTTTTTTCCGTCACATTCTCGTAAGCGAGCGACGTTTATTCCTATCCAAGGATGGTAGCACTCGGGTTGCTGGGCAGTAACTCTTCATGTCACGAATAGGAGACGTCTTTTGGTCGTGAATGGAATTCAAACTTGCAAATTCTAGCTTGCAAGATCCATTAGATGGGGGCGGCCCTCACAGTTAGGGTCATCCTAATTCAAGGAGATAGACGTCATATAATTAACTAGACTAACACTTCCTATTGCGTTTCACTATCCCATAAGGGCAGATAAAATATTTAGATAATACTGGGTTATTATAACTTCGTAGCCATGAAACACGTTTTTGGTCAAATCCATAAAATATCTTAAGACACTTCACCAGGTCTCTGTCAGGACAAGTCTTGTTCAAATTTGATATTTGAAAATGTTATCAACTATTATTTACGATAGTGGCAGGGAAGCTAACAGTTCGATTTGTCATTTGAAAACGGAATTCTGCACATTGACGGCACCTAGCTGTTTACTAGCGGTAGGCAATTAACTTACGTGACCTCGCCCTTCAAATTTAAAGGAAGCATAGGGAACATTTCTTATTTAGACTTAACCTATTTTCAGCGTCAGAGACCTTTCCTGTTGGTAGTAGTACATTTGCGTTGCAAAAGAGTAGCACTTATTGTATGCTAAATCACTTCAATCTTAAATTTTTTCAAAAGGATTGTAGTGGCCGTCTCCCTCGCCCACAAGAGTCGTCACAGTTTATTGTATACCGGAATAGTGATACTTTACCTGTCATTTGTAGTAGTATACTGTACATGACGTGATTGAAGTTGGAAGATATTATCCACCGTGAGTCGGTTTATTAGGGGGACTCCATCCACCTACTATAAAGACTAACCAGGTGTCTTCGTGGAGTGTGTAGAAAGGTCTCTCCTTAATATTGTTGATAACGAAAAATTGCATGTGTCTATCCTCGTGAATATGCAAATAATTTTTAAGAAAGTTCCCCTAAGCTAGACTGCAACAGAGAACAATATATCCCAGTGGAGACCGTTAGTCTTTGCATTAACTTTAATAACATGACTTGGAAAGAGTATATTCGTCGGTTTGACGTGCTCCATTCGTGCTTGTTACCCGTTAAAGAACTCTTGAAAAGTCTTACATCTCTTGTAACTAACGGGTCGGTTGAATTTTAGCCTCAATACCAGAGTTTTCCAGCGTGTCATATATGATGATCCAATTTCTTCGGTATAAAAACACTATGACCAAATGGGCTGAAACGAACATTGGATGCCGTATAACCGCCATGATCATAAACCACAGTTGATCTTTGTCGTTCTGTTTGTACTTTATTCAAGTAGTTCAAAACCTTAGCTAGTTAGCGTCTTTCATTTACAGAAAAGCTTGGCTTTTCTTTTTAAAACTTTGTTATAGGACTTGTTCGCGACCCAACGAAAATCACTGTTGCGGCCTAATAACGCTTTATAGAGCGCTTAAATATGTTCTTAAAATGTAGTCATTTATAGTTCTTTGATTTTGTAAGGTCCTAGTTAAATGTCTCCAAACGTCTTGCACAGTTTTGCCACTGACATAACTCTCTGCGAAGTATCATCTTCTAATGTTGCCGTCATCTTTTTTCCCTCGACTTAGGTGACGAAGACAAAGTTACATCAAAAGCTGAAATACAATGCCTGTTTGTTCCTTGTACATGTGAGTGTAGCGCATGCCCTGTTCATCCTGACCATGACCACATTACTCTAAAAAGCCAATGTCATGTGCAATGCTGCAAGAGGAGGGAGTTTCATAATAAAAAGATATCCAATTCCAGCAAATCTAAAACAGGGCATGCGCAAGAGCTACCACCTGAGACATGGCTTGATATCTCCTATTTTTTGCTGCTTATGGTCATGTCTTGTGTTGTATCATTATTTCGACGAAAATCGCGATTTCAATCAATCACGATGCGTTAACCTTTTGCATTAGATCCAAAGTATCTCACAGCATACGAGTTCGTATGGAAAAAGTATAACACCTCATCAAGTGTAATACTCGTAGAAAACATAGGATCTAGTTAATGGAGTAAACAATATGAAGCTTTTATTATCCTTTAAAGGCTGATTATTGTCATTTTGTCTCCAGGAAGTAAACAATACAGGATTTTGATTTTGAATATGGAAGTAAGCGAAAGATTAGTTGAAATCACGGGTTTGAAAAGTGGGCTAGTTCCCTACCACTTACCGTGCATTTATTGCTGCGTAATGAAAGGGAACGCAAATGCGCATGATCTTGGCCATTGAACAGCATGAGTATCACTTTAACTTTCTACAAATATTTTTTTAGCAATTTTGCTATAGTTTGGTTACAGTGAAACACGATTTTATTGATACTCGTCTCTGTTGATGAAGGATTTGTCATTCTTCATGTTTACTTATGTGCAATTTCTTTGTATAGTTATTCCTGTTTTGGAATTATAGTATGCTATTCCTAGCTGTATTCTGATCTAAAGTTGAATTTATTATTAAATTATGCGATTTTAATGTTAAGATTACTCTTCATACGTTTATAGTTGTGTTTTGGTCCACATACGAGTTGGTTTGTACTGCTTTGACCTTAAAAGGCAGGTCAAGCATTGTGGTGATGCGCTGTACTTGTGTTTTCATTTATTTGTTCTACAATTCTTGTTTTAAGTATTTAACACAGAGTTGTAAGTATGAAAACTGACTCTCTTTACTTTGGGAATGGACGGCCAGGGCTTAGATTTATGTTGTGAACAAGTCAACTTTAGCTGAGTAGAAAAAGCAATAGGCTTACAGTTTGAAAACTTTGATTTTAAATCTCAGGTCCTTATGCTTAAAGCTTGCTTCCTTCTTTTCAATTACCACTGCCTCTTCCTCTAACAGGCACAAAGGGCCATAAATGGATACCTTGTAGCATAAAACACGTGCTATACGTATTAACAGTTTACGAGTGGATGATTTAAGCACGATATTGATCTATTGTTGTTATGCATTATTGATCTATTGTTGTTTGCATTCCATCTCAAGTATGCAGTGATGTAATTTGATGCCAAGGGACAGGTTTAACATCTTTGCCCGTACTATATTACACCCAGATGAGCTACAACTTAATCCTTTAAATGAAATTATGCGTCAATGATAGAGTTGTCCATTATGAAGAACTTCAAAAATGTCCATTATCATTATAAATGACAGTGTTCATAACCAGGAGTCGCAGTACACATTGTAAAGAAAACTCAGGTGTCCACTATTAGGATTGTCTAAGTGTCCATTATTAAGGATGTCCAGTTGTTCTTAATAAAACTCTAAGTGTCAAATATTACCCATGTCCCATATTTATTATGAAAGTTGCATGCATCCAATATTAATATCCAAGTGTCTATTATAGGAAAACAGGTTAAATCCACTAATTACAGAACTATAGGTCTTATAAGTCACCGAAACGAAATAATATAGAGAGTTATCAATAACAGGCTAAAGCCTTTCGCAAATCAAGTAATCGCAGAAGAGCAAGTTGGGTTTCGTAAGGGCAGAAATACTATTGAAAAGATAATACATGTGAGACCTTTGTCTTAGATATTCAGAGATTATCAGCAAGAATTGCACCACAATTTCATTGACTTTAAAAAGGCCTTTGATAGGGTTTCAAGTCAGACTGTCTTAGACAGTATGAAGAAGCATAATTAGGTTAGATACTACAGTAGTTAGACATGGAATAGAATGTAACAATGAGAAGGGTAAGATCATAACAACTGGAGAACAAAAGCATGAACAAAGTGATACCAAGCTTCAAATAAATGGAGCAGAACTTGCAAATTACGACCACGACGAACAACATTTCAGTACTGCTAGAAAGGACCAGTCCTTTGTTGGCTATTCCATGTCTTATATAAACAAATGCATCACAAAATCAATCCATTTAAGATATTACATGGATTCTGCTAGTTATTCCATGCTTTTATATAAACCAAATACACTTCAAATATTGAAGGAAATTTACTGGAGCATTAACAGAAGCATTTTGTGGGAAAAAAGGCTTCTATTAAATACTAAGACAAATATGCAAGGACAATGGAATATTGAACAGAAACAATTAAAACAAAGAACTTAAACATGCAAAACAACATAAAGTCAGTGACATTAAAATAGGTAGAGGGGTATGGAAGAATTTTGTTGATTGAGTTTGGGACGATCCTTAAGAATGAGAAGACTTTCGTGTATTAATAAGTCGAGCTCATTGGTGGCTTTGTCAATAATACAGAAATCTTGAAGGGATGCAACATGCCCAGTTTCATTAAATGGTCCCTGATAGATGAAGCAGTAAGTACCCTTAATGGTATCTCCTTTTTTATTAATCCTTGACTTATGGTGCGACTAAGGTGCGACACCTGGACGTTCAAAAATAGTACTGAAAAAAGATTAACAGCGTTTGAACTGAGATGCTATCACAGAATGCTCAATATTTCCTGGAAAGACTATTACACCAATGAATATGCGCTAAATGAAGTTGAAAGGCTAGCAAGGACGAAAGAGAGATTATTTGAAACAGGAAGAAGAAGGAAGCTACTATGGTTTGGCCACATATGCAGAAGGCAAGGGTCCTTAGCAAACACGGAGAATAAAGAAGTAGAGGATATGAGAAGAAAAGGGAGACCCAGAAAGAATTGGATTGGCGATTTGAAAGCGTAAATTTGTAGCGAGGGGGAACGACGAGAGCTGCAGAGGAAGAAGGTGAAGAAATACAAGAGCCCCAACGATCAGACAAGATTACGAAAAAAGCCGAACTGTTCATTACGAATATCAAGTGTCCATTGTGAAAGAAGAAAGAATAATCGAAACATAAATAAAACTTAAAATTTGTTCCTTATCCACGTCTGGATTGGTTTCCATGGACATGCAATGTCCTTCCTTTACCAAATCTTTCTGTCAGAATGATAAATCGCTTTTATTGTTACATTTGAAATCATACAAATATGAGTTTACATCCCTTCAGCTCGCATGCGCATATGCCAGAATCAGCATAATATGACAATGGCGATGATACTGGTAATGGAGAGGATAACGATGCTGATGGTGACCTTTATGATAATAAATACATGATGATGAGAATGGTTATAAATATGTAAATAAATCTGAATGTGATGATTATGAATATAATAATGGGTATTGCAATAGTGATGATGTTGACGATTACAATGAAGAATACTAAGATGATGATGATGATGGGGTGATAATTGTGATGGTGATGATGATAATAACTGCGATGACGACGATAATAATTATCATGATGATCATGATGACTACTAGTGATGATGATTGATGATGATAATGTTGATGATTAATGATGATGATAATGATGGTGATGATAATGATGATGGATATGATGACGACGACCAGTAACATAGAGATGACGATCACCATTACAAAGATGATGACGATGATTGATGATGACAATGATTAATTATGATAGTAATGACGATGACCGTGATGACGACGATGGTTTCTATGATGATGAGAAAGAAAATGATGACGATGATGAGTATTAAAATCACCTGCTGCTTTATAACAAGACTTGCTTGTTCCTCTATATCAAGCCATAAAAATCAATATTTTTCTTTGGGTAGAAAACGTCGCCATCACTGTTTTTGCTCTGCACCTCCTGTGGAATTGTTTTTCTTTCAACTGAACAATAGTTCTGTCAGGTCAAGACTATGCAAGCAGGGTAATAAAACTCATTTATTTAGACCGACACATAATCTCTGCAACTCACCTTTAGGTAGCTTATCCCGGGACTCTCATCGAAGGTAGGAATAGATAAAGAATAACAATGATTAATTTGATCTTGAAAATCCAGTTCTGTTTCGTCATCTGTCACTAGTTAGGCAAATGTTTTTTTAACTTTCTAGATGTTTTAAGGATATTTTTCCTTTCAGTGCATTTCACACATGCTTACAGTAAAATGCTCGGGTGATCAATGGTTATCATTTTAGTCCAGTTCTTTGCATGAGACCACCCAACCTCTTCCTATCTGAACTTGTACAATCGGCGATTAATTTTTGGGTATTCACAGTGTCGCTTCTTGTTATTTATACCATCGGATAGATACATAACAACCCGGAAGTTAAATCAGGATTGAGTAACTATGAGATTTAGCGGTTATCTTCCTTTTTTTTCTTTTTCTTTCATTCCTTTATGCCTTCTTTGTCTTTTCTCGCCCAATCTTTAGTTCTTTGCTTTCTTATTGGTCAATTTTCGATCCTACGTTACACTAGAAATTCTGCTGTTTTCTGTTACTGTATTCTGATGAATCTATGGGATCAGTGTCCGACGAAAAGCTATATAGATGTTAATTTTACTTGAAACAGTTTTTACGTTTTGTACTGTTAGGAAACTTTGTAACTTTGTGTTCACTCTTTATCAAAGCAGAAACATTTCGACATTTGCAGTCGTGAATGCTGCTTGAGAGCTCAGATAATGAGCTGCTCTGACTTACTTCAGTTGCTCACAAAAAAGCACTCTACCTTCATTTGCCTGATATTTTTACCACGACAGAAAATGTAGACAGTCGGAAGACTACCTTACTTGATTTGCGATTTTTCTTTGTGTGTACATTTAAAGCGTTTGTAGGATTCAAACAAACAGATAATTTAGGGGCCATCTTTAATTTTCATCATTATCACGAGAGTAAAAACCGTACGCTTTCGAGAAACCCTGTCCATGCCTCTCCCCCCCTCCCCCCCCCCCCGTCAAAAGTGTACATTGGCGGACAAAAGATGATGACGGATCGAGATTTGCCTCCTCGTAGTGAAACCACTTGCATTAATAGATAGATTAATCAACCTTGTTTTAAATTGGATTATTTCATAGTGAAGAAAGGTATGAATGTGACAGAACATGGAAAAATCTGATATGAAATAAACATTGTTATGTTTTTTGTTGATACAAGATCAGGATCTGGACATGGAAAAGACAAAGAAAGTTACAATTTAAGAAGACACATAAGAGAACATCCTAGAGGTGATTTTTATTTTAAACGATGATGTAATCTCTATCAAATTTCACGAAATGTTTGATACGCACTGCAGTCGTTTGTACCAGAACGGATGCAACTTCAGTCATAAGAAATCTCAGATGCCTTGGGCAAACGCCATTATCTAGAGTCACTTGCCTGGACCAAGATTTTTATCGATATAGCTAACAAAGCATGAGTAACATCACTGAAATAGAAACGAATGGTTTTCAAGTTAAACTCTTCACAACGCAACTGATTAATAGCAATAGAATTAATATGGGTTATTGTGCTAAGTGTTGTCATCTTTCGTTCCTTTCTTCACAGCTGCGAACTCTTTCTAGTCTTCGTTTGTAGTCAGGACCACATCGTTATCGTAACATAGAGAGGCGTTGTCCATGACTTTGTAAAAGTCGAAATTGTGAATAAAGTATTGGATACTGGAGGTGGACGGCAGGCCCTCTGCTATGCAGAAGTGCGTGGCAGGATGAACTGCCATGCGGCAGCCTTCCGCATTCTGCCGAAGATTAGCAGCTTTGATAAAGATGTAGAGTAGGTTGAATACCCTAATAGATGTGGGAGTTTTTACCTTACCAGAATATTTGGTAGACCACAAACAATCACCATGACTAAGTTCATAGTACCGTAAATTACCAATTAAGCGCCCAGGACTCCAATAAACGCCCATGCTCAAATACGCACCCAGTTTGGGAAGAATATTTCTCACAACCGCAGGTCCGAATAAGAGCCCAGTTCGAATAAGCGCACAGGTCTGAATAAGCTCCCAGTTCAGATAAGTGCACAGGTCTGAAAAAGCTCCCAGTATATATTGGTTGGGTGAAAAAGAAACAAAGCCTTTTCAATTTTCTTTGACCTTCGACCTCAAAAAGGCTTACATTCTCTCACAATTAAATACTCTCTGTTGACTCACTGATTATTCTACATATTCTGTAATTTTACACTCGGCATTTTCGCTACCCTAGAGCTTACAAGTTTAAATTCAAACTGGGAATATTTCTTTCTGCGTACATCCAGCTGTTTAAACTGAGGCAATTCCCTTGTCTTTTGAAGTGGCTGTCCATTTTAACTGAGCCTGATGAAAACCCATTCTCGAAAAGTCTGGACAGCGAAGACATGGATGCAGCAGCTCCAGAGTTTACGCATTCGGATGATGATACGGAGGACGATGAACATGTATTGATTGATTGTTTAGAATGTTGTGTTTCAACCTATTCTATAGAAAGATGAAGTATGTTTAGGTATCTGTTTTTCCTTTTCTTAATAACCGCCCGTGTCCGAAGAAGCGCGCACCCAAAAACGTTTGTTTTTAAATAAGCGCCCAGAGCGCTTAATCGGGAATTTAAGGTATGTCAATTTTGTAACTAAATAACTGAGGAAGCAGACCATAGCTGTCGTATGAAACTCATAGGTGCATCCATTATTACTGTACATTTAAGAAACATGGCCATGCACTCGGCAGAGTTCCGCGTTGAGAATGGAAATACTGTTTGGGAGCACATTAGACCATACACGTTTTGACCGCCATCTGAGAGGGCTGGGAGGGATGCCGGCAACTTATTCATCCTTGCACTGTTGACTAGTAGAGAAAGCGGATGGGAACTTCTTTAGACTATTTGACCTTTAGCTGACTTAAGTGGTGCTGCTGTCTGGTAAGATGGTCCCACAGCTTTCTTTATTCCCTCGAACATCCTGCGGATGTTGCAAATATCTGATGCCGACTGAATGTGTTGACAGAGCTGCATCCAGTGTCTGTTGGCATATTGTCTGGCTACTCTCTGAAGAAGCCAGAAAATGCTGTAGTTCTTTCCACCAAAGGTTCCTGGCTATGTCTGCCGTGTTTCTTAGAGTGTAGCAATGTTACTAGGCCTACCAGTTCATTCTAGATCAATTCGGTCTCACGAGCGTCGTCTACATCCGTGAGGTTTTCTCCTAGACAAGTGGTCATGGTTCGTGCATTCCAGGTGACCAGTCATAAGGTGTTCACATACTTGTCTTGTCAAATTTTTTGCTTACCAGATATCAGATAGATAGATAGATAGATAGATAGATAGATAGATAGATAGATAGATAGATAGATAGATAGATAGATAGA
>JANTCA010002845.1:0-11106 GCA_024741275.1 Chironex yamaguchii | reverse complement strand
ATAAACTTGTTTCTTACCTTAGGACTTACTTAGCCTTCCTTACATTCTCTTTCGCTCGCTTCCCTTCAGGTAGCGATGTGGAGGGGGGCTAGCTGTAGTGACCCACGCAGTTAA
This sequence comes from Chironex yamaguchii, assembly GCA_024741275.1. Lineage (NCBI taxonomy): Eukaryota > Metazoa > Cnidaria > Cubozoa > Chirodropida > Chirodropidae > Chironex > Chironex yamaguchii. Next base: position 10,992 of record JANTCA010002845.1, on the reverse strand, counting down.
TTCTAAAATATTTTTCCTAGCTCAATGCTGTTCCAAATTGACGCAAATGATGAATGTCGAAATCCCTTTTGCAAATATATAAAATTCCCTTTTCTTGTGAAATATATTCAGTACAAGTGGTACAGAGGTAAAAACTTGTTCTCTTTTGGGGAGTTTCTACGCATTGCCATTGTCAGCCGTTAGATTTAAGAAGGATTCATCTTCTTCCTTCAAATGAAAAGCCAAGCGAAGAACGAAAAACAAAGCCAATAACGAAAGATAAAGCGAAGAACAAAAACAAGGCAAAGAACGAAAAGCAAAGCGAAGAACGAAAAGCAAAGCGAAGAACGAAAAACAAAGCGAAGAACGAAAAACAAAGCAAAGAAAGAAAAACAAAGCAAAGAAAGAAAAACAAAGCGCAGAATGAAAAACAAAGTGAATAACGAAAAACAAAGCAAAGAACGGAAAACGAAGCGTAGAACGAAAAACAAACTGTAGAATGAAAAGCGAAGCGAAGAACGAAAAACAAAGCGAATAACAAAAGATAAAGCGAAGGACAAAAAAAAGCGAAGAACGAAAAGCAAAGAATGAAAAACAAAGCGAAGAATGAAAAACAAAGTGAGTAACGAAAAACGAAGCAAAGAACAAAAAACAAAGCGTAGAACAAAAAACAAAAGTGTAGAATGAATGGAAAAGCGAACAACGAAAAACAAAGCAAAGAACAAAAATAAAGTGTAGAATGAAAAACGAAGTGTAGAATGAAAAGCAAAGTGTAGAACGAAAAACAAAGCGAAGAACAAAAAACAAAGCAAAGAACAAAAAACAAAGCGTAGAACGAAAAGCAAAGCGAAGAACGAAAAGCAAAGTGAATAACGAAAAACAAAGCAAACAACAAAAAACAAAGCGTAGAACGAAAAACAAACTGTAGAATGAAAAACAAAGTGAATAACGAAAAACTAAGCAAAGAACGAAAAACTAAGCAAAGAACGAAAAACGAAGCGTAGAACGAAAAACAAAAGTGTAGAATGAACAGCAAAGCGAAGAACGAAAAACAAAGCAAAGAACGAAAAACAAAGTGTAGAATAAAAAGCAAAGTGTAGAACGAAAAACAAAGCAAAGAACAAAAAACAAAGTGTAGAATGAAAAGCAAAGTGTAGAACGAAAAACAAAGCAAAGAACGAAAAACAAAGCAAAGAACAAAAAACAAAGTGTAGAATGAAAAGCAAAGTGTAGAACGAAAAACAAAGCGAAGAACGAAAAACAAAGCAAAGAACAAAAAACAAAGTGAATAACGAAAAACAAAGCGAAGAACGAAAAACGAAGCGTAGAACAAAAAAAAGTGTAGAACGAAAAACGAAGCGAAGAACGAAAAGCAATTAGAATAACGAGAAACAAAGCAAAGAACGAAGAACAACACGCTATGTGTAAACAGAAATCATAGAAGACAAAGGAAAAATGAAATGTAAACATTGTAATTTATCGAGGAGTAAAGAAAGCACACGAATTGTAAGGTCGCAACATATCTGTATCGGTATGTACTGAAAGCATCTTCCAAGACAAAATGTACCAAGATACTATTGTTATTACGTCTGCTGCTAGCATGGCAACCAAGTCATTAATATATCTCCTGATTTAGGATGGGAAAAAGGAGGGTCTTGATAAACCCAAATACTTTGCGAATGATAGGATTGTGGAATTAACATCTCTTTAGCACAATTGTCCTTATTCCCTTTTTTCCTTCTTCTAACGTCACATCTACCATCGAGCATCGATGGTTCAACGCCTCAGTTCTGAATCCTCCACAACTTAAGTTCTGTTCTTAATACGAGATAACATTGTGTTAATTTCACTAAGGGATAAAAGTTCTTCGAATTTAACAACATTTAACCGATCGAATCAACTGTTTAAAGAGGGGTGGCTCATAACGTTTAACTCTTACACACTCTAAAAACTTGTATTCCCGTGCCCATGCAATTTCAGTTGTGCGTCTAAAATCCTAAAAAAACTGGTTTCAAGTGTATGGAGACAAGGCACCACACAGATAACAGTAGATGGCATTACCAACATATGAGTTTCAAGTATATCTTTCGGGCTTTAGATTTCGAACTATATGCCAGTACTTACAAAATTGCTATCCACATCGTCTGATACAGAGAAATGGAAACTGACAAGCTCTACGGCACATAGCATTACTTTGCAAACAGCTGAATATCAGAAACACAAAGAAAATTATCGTCCAGACGAAGATCGGACAATATTCTTCAACAATTGTGAATACTCTGCCATCAAGCTCAATATCAAATGTGCATTGCTTGCGGGCTTTGAACTTAAACCAACTTAAAAAAAACAAACAAACAATGAACATATTTCGTCGATAAGCATGAGTTTAAACGGGAGTTTTGTGCATCAAAAATGCGCAACACAGCAAATATTGGGCCATATTCACCCATACCCGGCAAAGATATTCACAACTTTAACATCAACATTAAAACACATCAAGGAATTTTGTCAAACTCGCCTATTAGTTTTTACATCACTAGTATTACTCTGTTTAATCATAAAATTACGAGTTTTTACTGATAAAAAGCAAACAATATCTGTTATCCAAAGCAAACATTAAAAAAAGTTCTTAATGAACTTCTGCGCTGATAATCTAATTCGTAACAGTAGGTTCAGAAAAAATTCCTAGTTCATTTCACAGAAAAAACAGCATAAATGAGAGAAGAAATATCTTAATACACATCAGCGCCGAGATGCTTTGCCAAATACAAGAATTGCAAAGTACAGTGAAGTAGTATTTGCGTGTATATTACATAAACAGGAAAAGCTAACGACCCCTTTGCTTTTAAGCTTTAAAAATGATCCTTTCCAAGACTTGTAAGCCATTACTTGTAAATACATACCTAGTGTACGGTTACAAAAGTCCACATTAAGCTTCTATCGGAGCGGTATGTCAAGCAGTATTCTACACACACTGATGGCTAAAAAGCAGTTAACAATACCTTAAGGTGAAATTAAGACATAATATCAACAACGGTTCAAAATGAAGAGTGCTTCAAAGCTATGGATCTTTTTCCTTTCTGCTTTCATAATGCACTATCTGGCTTTGATACAGAGGCTACTTTGTCTGTGATAAAAACGGGTACATGTTTATGTTATTATGTACCAAGGACGATATGTACCAGTTGACATCTATAAATGTTTACTACTAATTATCGTGATCCTGTTATTCATGTGTATGGAAAATAATGGATCAACAAGGAAAAGAGGGAGTCCCTAACCAAGCTACTTACACACGTCTCCTTTGACACAGTCCTAGAAGTGAAAAGTCGGCAAATCTAATATGTATGGTTTTATCGGGTCATAGTCAAAAAAATATCTGGAGAATGGAGAAAGAATCGTCGAGTTCCTAAGGTAGTTTAAAATACATTTATGACACCGCGTTGCGTAGTATATCAATTAACAATAAACTAAAATATATCTATTTCTCTAGTAATACCTATCTATTCAATTTCATGCCTTGTAGCACAATCATATCTCTCCTTTGACACATCATTCCAAATCTCGACAAAAAACATCGACAAAAATCTCTGTAATCAATGTCCCTGCTTACATTTACAGGACCGTAAAAATTACAGTTTACCACAACTGAAATCCTCAGACACAAGTCTATTGCTTCTTGAAATAAATGAAAAAGAAACTACTCTATCTTTCGTATTATCTATCAACCCGATAGCATAGCAATCTGCAAGTGATGTTGATATTGTGTAATATAGTCTCTGGCTGTAATAAAATAGGCTGCTGTCCATCAAAACTTTGCATCACTTCAATTCAACTGAGAACTTCACAGTAATCATTGTACAAGATACTAGCTAGCGTGAAAACATTTTTACATACGATGATTATCTAAACGCCGAAGAATACACTATCTTTTCTTCAAGTTCTTAATTCCTCGTCCTTTTTTAAATGAGATAGTTCGTGGTGACTAGATTCGTTGTTGCTCTCATAATCGCTAGTTGATAAACTTAGTCTATTCTCCCTTTTACTTGGTGACTGTGGTACTTTGCTAAAATTTACATTCTCTGGTATAAACAAAGACACTAAGAGTGCCAGGAAGACCAAACCAGAGCCAAATACGAACGGTGGACCTGGAATGAATGTTGTCTAAAAGGAGAAAAAAAATTGAGAGAAAATCACGTCATTCTTATAAGATGATTTTGATCTCTTCATTGAATAATAAAAGTAAACATAAAAAGTATGCCACGGAGAAAAGTACAATTACTACTATTATCCAAACAAAATCAATAACAATGGTTTTAATCCAAATTGCTGTTTCCGAGGATGATGACGATAACGATGATTATTATTATGATGACGATAAATGATGATGGATGAGGAGGAGGCGGAAGAGGATGAGGGGCAGGAGAAGGATGAGGAGGATGACGATGATGACGATGAGGATGATGATTGATGATAATGATGTTGATTGTGATGCTGATGATGATAATAATGATGATGGTGGTGATAGTGATGATGACTGATGACAATGATGACGATGCTGCTGCTGCTGATGATTGATGATGATGATGATAATGATGGTGATGATGATGACGACTGATTATTATTGTTATTGATGAGGAGGAGGATAATGATTGATGATTGATGAGGATGAAGATGACGAATTTACATACTTGTGCCCACAACGGCAACTTTGTCTCACTTTGGTTGGCCAACCAAGGAGAATATCAAAGGTCTTGTAAGGTCATCGAGGACATAAAGTGTGCTATAACAACATCCTCACTTGAAATACTACCAGTATACTTCTGACTGGACTTATTGACGTCCTTGCCGTTTTTCTGTCAAGACACTTATGACATACGTTGACAGAACACACAGCACATTAAGTCCGCATACTCTAACCCAACAACTCAACAAAAGCTTATTACTTACGATTTTTGGTGTTGTGGAGATGGTAGCATTGTTGTGTCCTTCTGTACTAGACACGTCACTTAAATCAACATGGAAAAGGTAAAAGATAAAACCATATAAAGCAGGACCAATGCCATTACACAATCCTCGTATACCGGTAATCATCCCTTGCACCACACCTACAACAAAAACCAATGCGCATTGTGATTAAGTATTGTTAGTAATGTTGAAGTGTTTTTGTCCATAAAATAATTTTGGAGAAGTAGTGTAAGAGCCAGATTTCTTGTCTTAGTAACTGCAAAGAAAAAAGTCAAGTCAAATTTGCTAAAACAGAAAAGGCCTGATTACATCGTATCAAAGGCGTTAGAAAGGGAAGTCCCAGGAAGTATATGCTGCGCAAGATTTAAAAAGAAAATAAAGGAAGAGATCAGAGAAGCAAGAACAGAAACAGCGAACAAACAAAAACAAAATATCGTCTGAAAAGTTAACAATGAAAGCGATCAAACAATCAAACAAGCCTAAACAATACGTGATCTGCGATGTAGACAACAGGGAAGGTAAATAGTGAATAATATAGGAAGCAAATACAAAAGCAATTTGAGACAGCAAATAAATGAATAGATTGGACAAGCAAATGCACGTATCCAATGGGCAAATACTGGGATGGAAGAAAACCGAAAAGAAGATACCGGAAGATAACCGAGAAAAAGATACTGAAAGATAGCCGAGACGAAAATACTGGAAGAAAACCGACAAGAAAATACTGGAAGAGATCCAAGAAAAAAATTCTGGAAGAGATCTGAGAAGTAAATACTAGAAGAGATGAAAACCGATAAAATACTGCAAGTTATTCAAGCAAATACTGGAAGATATTCGAGAGGAAAATACTGGAAGAGATCTGAAAAAGTACTGGAAGATAACCGAGAAGCAAATACTGGAAGAAACCTGAGAAGAAAATACTGGAAGAGATCTGAGAATAAAATACTGGAAGACTACCGAAAAGAAGATTCCCAAAGATAGCTGAGACCAAAATACTCGAAGATAAGCGAGAATGAGATACAGGAAGAACACCGACAAAATACTATAAGATAATCACGCAAATATTGGAAGATAACCGAGAAGAGAACATGGAAGAGATTTGAGAGGAAAATACTGGAAGGGATCTGAGAAAGTACTAAAAAATAGCCGAGACGAAAATATTGGAAGAGATCCAAGAAGAAAATACTGGAAGATTACCGAGAAGAAGATTCCCAAAGATAACCGAGACCAAAAATACTCGAAGATAAGCGAGAAGAAGGTACTGGAAGAAAACCGAGAAATTACTGCAAGATAATCAAGCAATTACTGGAAGACAACCGAGAAACAAATATAGGAAGATATTTGAGAGGAAAATACTGCATGAGATCCGAAAAAGTACTGGCAGATAACCGAGAAGGAAATACTGGAAGAGATCAGAGAAGAAAATACTGGAAGAAAACCGAGAAGATACTGGAAGATAGCGGAGAAGCAAATACTGGAAAAGATCTAAGAGGAAAATACGGGAAGAGGTCTGAGAGGGAAATACGGGAAGTTTTGAGAGGAAAATAGTGGATAAAACTGGGAAAATACTGAAAGATATCTGGGACGAAAATACTGGAGGATAACAGAGAAGAAAATACTGGAAGAGATCAGAGTTAACAAAGAACTAGATTAGACGAGTAAATACAAGTAGAGATCTGACAAGCAAATACTGGAAGAGATCTGATAAGAAAATACTCGAAGGGTTCCGAGAAAGAAATACTGGAAGAGATCTGGGAAGAAAATATTGGAAGAGATCTGAGTTAGCAAAGAAACAGGTAGGACAAGTAAATAATGGAAGAAATCTGATAAGAAAATACTGAAGAGATCTGACAAGTAAGTGAAAGACGAGATCCGAGAAGCCAATAAATTAAAGGATGTGTGAGAACATTAAAGGCAAAGATTCGTTATATTAGTAAGTTAAGTGATACAAAGCAAATAATGAAAGAAATAAGCAAATGTTGGCCATAATTATCATGACAAAACTGCAACGCTAATGGATTATTTCTGCTTACCTGGTCAGCTACTAAGTAGTTAATTTGGTCTCAGAGTGGGCGCAATACAGAACATGGCTGCTCGCAAAAGTATTCAATTTTGCCATTCTTTCCTGCAGTCTAGACATCACCGGGAAACGTGCCAGCTTCACAACTGGTGGCGACACGCGAGAACAGAAAATGCGTTGCTACTAAAAACGTATCGTTTTATTTCTAAAGCACTGTTACTGCTGCTGACATCTGGGGTTATAAAAAGGACCGGTGGAAGAACGGAAGACTATCAGCACAAACAGGAGAAGCTGGAAATTATGCAATTAGTGCAACTATCTTTAAAATCATCACTCTGAACATTCAGTATACCAATAATCAGGCAGTTGGTGTGGCAAAAACAGACGAAAGGATACAGTGGACACATGATATCAAGCTCCTCAGCCTTAAGTCTAATCGTGTCAAAGGAAAGCCAGCCGAATCCTTTCACTGTACAAGGCTGAAGAAGTACTTACGACTCACCAAGTTACTTTGAATGTTACAAAAACAGACGATAATCTTCCTACCTTGCTGATCAGAATCCGCATGGCAAGAGACCAATGCACTTATTGATGGGTAAGTTATACTTGACATTGCAGCTAAAGCACCAGCAGCCCACATCATCCTATCAATGTACGTAAAAGGCATACGTAAAACATCATTAAAACAAGGACGTTCATTATTCACACGGTGCTCTATTTAAAGTTTAAATTGATACAAGGAGTACACTGCAGTCAGCCCAAAACATCTTAGAAATATATCTCGAACAGTTGGTAGTTAAATTTGCACTTGGGAATTTGCATAAACTTGTTTTGAACAACAAAAACGAACGCAAACGCAACAACACAAACGTAACAAAATATGACCACTTCATCATTTGGTCACTGGAGATGAACAAAAAGAAGTAACACAAAAAGAACCCAATAGTAATATACGCAAATATCAGATGAAACTTCTAAAGATCACTTTACTAAGCTTCCTCTATGAGCAAGCGCAGTGCGAAGCCGTGTGTTTCAATGAGTTTCTGTTATTTGTTTTCATCTTTTTTTCACGGATTGTACGTCGGCGAAGCTGGAGTAAGGTATGGAGAGATTTATGTGGACAATATCCCTTCTTCATCCTCTTCAAGTGCCCATTCTGCTTCGCGGAACGAAATGCAGCTAGTGGGTACTTGCTCCCAGGCACTAAACACGTGTCACCTGTACAGCGTATACACCAACAGACAGACACTCAATATCAGGCGTAGACGATCGGGGTTTAATGACTAACGGCCCTTGGACCTTCCCTACTGAGCTGTTTAGCCCAAGAGGAAAGGAGCCAGATTTGCAGTCGTCAGACCCGGGTTTGACGCCCCGGTGGTCATAACAATAGCTACATTTCTGTTCTTAGCATAAAACCACCCTGTCGACTTCTATGTGGATCTTGTATATGTAAAGTAACTGATGAAGACTAATGTCGAAACTTTTTACATAAAGAGTGTATTTTTTGAGTTAAGATAAATCTTTATAATCTTCATACACTTAGTGTGGTTGAGCTTATAACTATTGTATATTGTGGAAGCCGACCGGGCTCAAACTACTTCCCATTCTTCTTATGTCAAAATAGGAAATATATTCCGGTATCCTGACTTGTTTCTCCCATTTATCTCGGCAGTCACAGAAGATTACCTTCTGTCTATCTGGACCCACAATCACGGTTCGTTGCTTCGGTATCACTGCTACAAGGCATCATATAAACTCTGTTTTCTTAAACGGCATTAACTGTTTAACAAATAACCTACCATGATTGTATGCCAAATCCATACCAAAGAAGTTGTACGGTTTGAAATGTTAACGCCAGCAATATAGTATTTTTCAATCCAAGAGTTCGTATTAACATCGCCAATGCCAGCGTCTAGAACAAGTAGAAATGCACACAAAGTCATGACAAGAAAAGGAAACAATAAGGAAAGGAAACAACAGCAAAAACTGCAATTAATCAGAGAGCAAAGGCCTCCGTCAAATCAATGGGGTCAGGTGACATTTTCCCTTCTAAATGGCCTTGAAAATTTACGGCATTGTGCTGGAAATATGCTTAAAAGCTTTGTTCGTCTTACACTCTTCCGAGTATGAATCGCCAGAAAGGAAAGTATATGTATATGGCAACCTGTTTATGCGAAACAGGCACTAAAACTATACAATATAAAAAGGTTGCCATATATCTATACTTTCGTCTGTGACGATTCTCACAATCTCTACAACGTAGTAAAAATTGATGACAAAATGATCGCGACGTCAAAAAAAAATACCGACAGGTCACAAGTCAAGCGAGTTAGACAAGGAGGCATGCACATGAAGTGTACGGACCATAATACTTCTCTTACGAGGAAATCTTAAGCATACAGACTATTCCCCAGTCTCAAAATCGCTTTGGATATTAGCATTAGTGAGGTTAACCGGCGGAGTATGCGAGCTCTGTCAGCACAGATTAATGAAAGGCCAAAGCTATCAAAAATTACAGGAGAGATAATGGCGATTACACATCTAACAGAAAAAACTCCTGTGTCGTGCAAACCAGTAATTCATGATCCCATTACCATTATCAACAAACCCATAGCAACTGACCAACGACGTGGTGACATATAAGACGCAGTTTTCTCGTGACATTCAATAACGCGATCTTACGATCAGGCACGTTTGATGTTGCATGCGACAACCCCCTTCTCCCGCCTCAACAAATTACTAGACAGACTAAAGGCCATTCTGAAATGGTCTTTTGCGGAGGGGTTTCAAGTCATTTAAAAATGAATTAAAAACCTGATTTGACACCAATAAAAACTCACTGCCTGCAAACTAAAATCTGTTACGTGTGAGTAGAGACAAGTGCAAACTCTTGAGGCGCAAAGATGGAAAAGGGGGTGAATGATTCAATCTCTGTACATTTCAACTTATTTGAACTGCCTAGTTCTACAACTTACATACAAAATTTGGGATTTGATTGCCCATATGGACAAGAAAACGATCCGAATAGTCAGTCTGATATTATGAATCGCTTTCTTTACGAAAAGGACAGTTAAGTGACAAATGTTGAAGCTTATTTGTTCACACTAGGTCCACATGAGCCATGAGGCTTTGTCGAATTTCGCGGACCCAACAACCATGACCAAGACCCTATGACGTAACAAAAATACTCACAGTCGTATCTACCGTGGACCTTACAATTAACTGTGGACTATTCAGACTAGTAGGTTGGAAGTATGCTCTCGACCAGTGTTGTACAATGCTGCAGGGATCAAAACAATGGCTGATGATCGAAAGAAATCGGTGGATATTGACAAAAAACCGGTGAGCTTATTTTAAAATGTTGAGAAAAAACCGGCAACAATGTGCACTATCTCAAAATATTAAGAAAAATCCGGCTACAATGTGCACTATGTCAAAATATAGAGAACGAAAAGGTTACAATGTGCACTACATCAAGATATTGAGAAAAATCAAGCTACAATGTGCACTATGTCAAAATATTGAGAAAGAACGGGCTACAATGTGCACTATGTCAAAATATTGAGAAAAATCCGGCTACAATGTGCACTATGTTAAAATATCGAGAAAAATCCGGCTACAATGTGCACTACATCAAGATATTGAGAAAAATCCAGCTACAATGTTCACTATGTGAAAATATTGAGACAAATCTGGCTACAATGTGCACTATGTCAAAATATTGAGACAAATCCGGCTACAATGTGCACTATGTCAAAATATTGAGACAAATCCGGCTACAATGTGCACTATGTCAAAATATTGAAAAAAATCCGGCTACAATGTGCACTACATCAAGATATTGAGAAAAATCCGGCTACAATGTGCACTATGTCAAAATATTGAGACAAATCCGGCTACAATGTGCACTATGTCAAAATATTGAGACAAATCCGGCTACAATGTGCACTATGTCAAAATATTGAGAAAAATCCGGCTACAATGTGCACTACATCAAGATATTGAGACAAATCCGGCTACAATGT
>JANTCA010002844.1:0-11106 GCA_024741275.1 Chironex yamaguchii | reverse complement strand
TTATAAGCCCATTGGGCCTATACCCGGGTATAAGCCCAGGGGCTTTTATGCAGGGTGGGCTTATATGCGGGGGAATATGAGGTTTAAACGATCAGAATCTTGGAAAAATTCATGACCTATTATCTGTGATTTGGAAGCAGCGCTCAGTACTTCAAGGCTTCAAGGATGGTATCATTGTTCCTGTGTACAAGAAAGGCTGCAAACAAGACTGCTCAAACGATAGGGGCATAACGCTGCTGTCAATTGCCGGCAAAGTACTGACCATCATTTTGAGAAAGCATTTAGAACCTCTATATGAATGTACAATCAAAGACAAGCAGGCAGGCTTTCAATCAGGCCGAAGATGTGTGGATCAGATATTTAGTCTTCAGCGATGCTCAGAGCATCGCTTTTGCCACAGAAGACCAACAGTTGCCTGTTTAATAGAATTTGCAGCAGCTTTCAACAGTGTACATAGAGATTCGATGTAGAGCATTCTCCGTAAGATCGCTGTGCCATCACTGTTTGTTGACATTCTAACCAGAATGTACTCAGGAGCAAACTCATGTGTTCGAGTTAAAAGCGTTTGCTCTGCTCCATTTCTGATTTCAACTGGTGTAAGGCAAGGCTGCGTGCTGTCTCCCCTACTCTTCAACCTCGTCCTCAACTGGGTTATTATCAAATTTATTAACCCAAATGATGGTGTGACCAGCAGTCAGGTTGTGCGGATCCAAGAACTTGCCTATGCCAACAACATTGTCATCTTACAACCAGACAAAACCTCCTGTCAAGACCTGCTTAAAAGAATCTGTACTCGGTCTACAATGCGAAGATCGAAGTGACTGAATCATTTACGTACCTCGGATCTACCATTTCCACTAAACACATGTCTCCAAGTGATGAGATCTCCATATGCTTGGGAAAAGCGGCAGCAACATTCAACCAGCTTTAGAAAAATGTCTTCTCGAGACAGGATCTCTCAATCGGACTGAAAATCAAGGTATTCAATGCCTCTGTCCTGTCCGTGGTACTATATGCCTCTGAAACCTCGACAATGACAAAAGCGGATCTACAAACTCTTGAAACTTTTCAAATGCACGCCCTATGCTCCATACTTGGTGCATCACGTCTGCAGCACCTGACAAATACATTCATCCGAGAATGCTGCAGCAATCAAACATCGATCGAGACTGCCATTCATCTCCAAAGCCTCTCGTGGTTTGGCCATGTTGCTCGTATGCTGCCAGACCCCCTATGTGAACTGATATGGAGCAAACCTAAGGAGCAAACCTAAACCCACGGAATGGCGTTGCACTTGCAATGCTCTGAAGTGCACTTGGGACAGTATCACACAAAAAGACCTGCGTTTCCTGAAGGATACTTATGGATCAGTGACTTGGTTTAACAACTACACCACCATCATACAAGATCTGGCATCAGACCAGATCCAATGGCAAAGAATCGTGTGGAGGTAGACCACAGCGGATGTCTGACGTCAAGCTCTCGTGCCTTAAGTCCAAGTAAGTCCCATAAAATAATTTCAAAGGATGATGTCAAGTTTAATAAGGCTTTCAAGAAGTTTAATGTTCAGGAGGTTGATTAGCAACATCTTGCCCACATAAGATAGTTTATGGTGTTAAATAATTTCTTCTTCAAGCAGAAAGCCCAAGGGACTATATAGACTTGCTCCTGAGCTATAAGCACACTCCAACAATTCTTGTTATACCCTTTTCACATGGATGCCTTGACGTCCGTTCTGTCAGCTAGACGGAGTTAAATTTGTTTTCAGATATCTAGAATTTTGAAGTCCGTTCCATTTAATATAGTTTATTTGACAGAGCTCACTAAACTCCGTCTGAGCGAAGACGGAGTAAAAATCCAGGGAAAAAATAAAGATGGCAGCTAGCAGCTGCGGTGTTTCTTGGAGCCGTGACCAAAACTTAGCTTTTCTGGACATCTGGGAATACGTTTTCAAAATTGGGTTTTACTCCATTATGGCTCGTCTCACTGAAGCTGTGCTTCGTCTCCCTTTTATGATATCTATTTAGTTTGTTATTGCAACTTAGAAGCATCTCTGTAGGCTTGATAAAGACTATGAATGTGATGATCTAGAGTATTTGCATCGAGTGTAGGCAAAGGTTTGTTCTCTATAGTTACCAATCGAAGAACTAGTAATAGAATGTATGAGTGTAATCTTCCAAATAACTTCAAATAAGTCGACTTCTACCCATTGTAGCCACAATTACCGAGCCATTTTCAAGGAAAAATTTCTGGTAACATGATCTTGCACAGCGTGATAAAGTAGGAAACGGAGCAAATGACTATGATCATGTGAAAAGGACATAGACGGAACGGAGGCAGCATCGACGGAACGCCCGTCTGAATTTGTGTGCATGTGAAAAGGGTATTACACGTATGATATCAGCACATGGTAACAAACGGTTTCCAAATTTATTTTCACCCTACAATGGGAACTCCACAAAATGTAAAATCAGTATTTGCTGGAGTCACAAAGGGAATACGAAATAAAAAGTGGAATCAGTAAGGCTAGTATCTTGTGTGAAAGAGCTACACTGCATTCGAAATAGCCAAGTAGAGAAGCAGTTGCACTTCCAATTTCGGATAAAAATTTCCTTAATCAAATGTTGCCACAAAATCATAGCTTTGTTTAGATCAAACTTAAACTTGAGAAACAAGGAAAAAACCAACAACATTATTGCAAAACTGAAAAGGAGAACCAACAACAACATCCATTTTAATTGTTTTGGGTGAATAATGTTTCATCAAGATTTGGTACCTGTAACTGACGGTGAGATATTGAGTAATGCATCACATTCTCCAGGCAGCAGTGATATCAATGACAACAGCACTAACAGCCATAGTGATGACAATTTTAGTCTACCTGAAATTGAAGATTGTACAAGTGTATCAATCAACTCAATTGAAACAAATACTAATAATTTAGAATTATTAGAAAACAGTGAGCAGCAAGCAAGGAATTCCTCTTTTACACTGTTATCATCTGAGGTCTTTCCTGTTCAAAATGGCCATGAAATAACCTCTGAAATAATTGACACTTGTATGATTCTTATGAGTTTGCAATCAGGATTGAAACCACTAGGAAGTACTTTTGTTGCACAAGTTGAATTTCGTTTTGTGCAAGTAACGTGTTTGCAAAATTTGCATTACATAGTTTTATCAAATGTGCAAGTAATGTGTTTGCAAAATCTGCATTACACAGTTTTATCAAATGTCTAAAAATACTGTTTCCCAGTATGATAATGCAACTCGACTTTAGCTACAAAGAGAAAGAAATTCAGTACCCACTTTTTGTTATGGAAGCTATCTGCAAGTTGGGTGGTTTACCTGAAGGTCCAATTGCAGTTAACGTTGAGAATGTGCCTCAAATTTCTCGCAATTGTGACAGTGGGGCTGCTTCAATTGTCACTGCTCTTGCTCTGTGCCATGGAAGATATCCTTGTCAAGTGAGCATCAGAAATAAGCTCTGTCATGATGCTATAGTAAAGTCTTTCCAAAGCAAGACATTTTCTCATTTTACTGAGAGTCCACGTAGAAAAGGAAGATTGAAATTTACATTTGATATCATTCCCTAATGTCATTGTAATATACCTGACTTACGACAAGTGATGGTGGAATGTTCTCAGTGTTGCCATTGGTATCATGAAAACTGTGAAAAAGGGGAATTAAATAGCGACAAATTGGCTATGTAAATTTTTTAATGCTAATCTAAGCAAAAGAAAAAAGAAACACAGAGGTGCATCCTGCAAGCATCGAGAATCGAAGAGAATAAAACACTTCCAAAAACACAATAAATGAAACCAAAGATGAAAGACTTAAAGAATTTGTGTATGGTCCATTGCAAAAATTCTTAACTGAACAACAACAGAATGGCAACATTGTTGCTCTGATTTTAAAACTTGATAATCCTGTTCTTTCCAAGAGGACAGAACTGTCTGATTTGGAAGATCTAAATACAAATAAACATATGCAATTAATACTTGAATACAGCAAGCCAGAATGTAAAGAGGCCAACTTTATAATAGAAGAATTTGAAAGGTTTTTGCTGTCTAACATGCTTTTCATATTGACTGAGCTAAGTTCATACTTTTATTGTACAAAAATATCAAAACTTAATAACAGAAGTGTAAATTTAGGTGACATTCAGTTGACACTCAGATAAGTATATCCTCAAATTCTGCTTCAAGGCATTTGATGACATATGCAACTTGGTTGAAATTGGTAGCATTTAAAAAGCATGTATTAATTATTCATACATCCAATCACTAGAGGTGTAAGGGACATATATAGTTGATGAGTGACATTTTAGTTTCTATTTAGCAAGTTTTGCAAATAATAGTGCAAAGGATTTAGTATTGGGTCAAATAATGTTGAATGTTCAATAGATCATATAAACAGAAGAAGTTTGTGTTAATCTCTGTTTTAATACCCTGAATACTACAAATAACAGACCTATGTCAAGCATTGCTTGGGAATCATCTTCTAATGGATAATGGCACTTACATCACGAAAACACTATGGCTGCATATAAGAATAATGTAGAAACAAATTTGATTTTAAATTATCCAAAATATAAAATTTCTTTGAAAACATGTTGTTACGGTGTCATATCTAGATACCATATTGTATAAATGGGGTTGTGATATATGATATATGGGGCTTGTGTAAAGTATTGGTGCAGCATTAAAGAGGATATTGTATTGTTACAAAAAGACTGACAGAGCTTGCCAGGGTGTCATATTATTGTAATCGTTGTGACAAACTTCTAATCTCATGCAGGTTTAAAATTAATAGTATAACCAATCAGTATGTTATGATGCCCCTAAATTAATATTTTTCATAATGTAGTAAAGAGTCAAGTAAAGCTGTTTTTTAAGACTTTTACTGTGATTTCCAAAGACAAAGAAAATAGTGCACTTATATAAAACAACATAGCAAACAAGCTTCTATTAGATGGTATATAAATTGCATACTTGGTGAAATATAGTAGTAATTCTATAAAATCACGCACACTTGACATACGGGACTTACGTAAAATATTGGTGGGACATTACAGAAGGGGGCACTTTGTTGGGCTGCACTCAGCATGCTGAGATAGCCAAGAATTATTACTCTTTTTCAGCAAAATACTCAAAGATGAAAAATATTGTAATTGTTGAAGCCAAAATCTGTATGGGCATATGCCTTATTTTTAATCAAAGTGTCCTCTGACGACATCATCTAGAGCAAACGATGTGCAGTGTGACTTTTTCTTGTAAGCGTAATGCATCTTGTAATACCTTCATTCTCTAAGTTAACAACTAGTAAACATGAAATTGCTGTAAAATGGTCTCGATTACATGTCACAAATCGTCTATCTTATGTTGATCTCCTAGTAGTGACAGACTCATTGTTTTGAGCATCACGAAATGTTGCTTGATGGTGTGTATTTATGTAAGTGTGTATATCTGTAAATAGAGCCCATATGTGTAACAGTGCTCTCACCTCTACTCAACTAATATGCCAGGTCATGAAAAAAATGAGCAGCTTAACCCAGAAAAAAAACCCCTATACGTGTAATTTCATATTTCCTTTTCTCTTGTGATTACAGCAAATCACACACAAAATGTGCCACTATGTAGTCAACTTACCTGATGAGCTGTTTGAATTAAAGCTCCCCATTCAAGCTTTGGTATCATTCTTTGAATAAACTCTGGATTAAAATCGACTTCTTTGACCTGAACATCCTCAGCCTTAAACAAAAAAACACTTGAAAAAAATATGACAAAATCGTTGGCTCTAAGTTTGCAAATATTAAATGAAAAAATGACACTATAGTAGAAAGCACAACAGTACAAGTATTACCGATCTCGTGAACTTGTACTTTAGATGAATTGCCTCGCGCAATTCACAAGACCACTAGTTTCAACTATATACAGGATATGAATTCCTCTTGTACGATAGCAATATCAGGGTGCATTCTGTGTAAAAACTCAAATCGGAGGTATGCCAGCAGTACGCCAACGTTCACGATAAGAGTAATTGTAACTCCACGCCGGAGATCTTCGGGCCTAAGGCAATGAGATGCATCGTGGCAGCAATAGCACGCGCCTGCCACATGCATATATCATTTATTAAATGGCAAATGTACAACCTTTCTGTGTATACGCAAGGAACAACAATTATTACTCGCGTGTATTTTCCGTATAGTAATGATTCTTACAGTTAAGTGTCATTCACTTACTTCGACTTTCAAAGGAAAGCCATTTTTAACACCTTTGATGTTACTTGTCAGCATGTTGTGGGTCAAGAGCTTCATCTCGGAAAAAGACCGAATTTACTGTCAGGCATGCGACTGAGACTGTTCTCCCTTAACAAGCACTTTCAAATACAATATCTGCTAAGTATACTACAAATTGGAATCCTTTCCCGCAACTGGTGAATATCAATTTTAGTTTTTCCAGTTTTACGGAAACACTAATAATAAGAACGTATTTATATATATGTACATATAATAAATATACATCTATATACGACACGTGCAGTTACCATGAACGAGCCTCTGTTATCAAAACGAGGCTACAAATAAATCAACGCTAATGAGGAGTAAGGAAAGCTTTGCCTACACCTCATTGATCAAAACCGATGACATGAGCAAAAGAAACACAGAACTCGGTCATTGCAGTATCAAAATGACGAATTGTCCTTACACAATAGCCGGTATGAGGTGCTACAGGTGCACGAGCACCCCTCAAACTTTCGTAAGCATGATTTAGTGTTTGCATAAAATAGTTGCTTATGTACCATCTGGATTCCCCTGATATTCAATGGTAAAGCAATTTTAGTGTTGCTCCATAAGCGGAATTGAGCACTGATTCCTTAGTCTCGCACGCCTTTAGTTAGGTGGTACCAACGTATCTGTTCTCATAAGGATTACCATAAAATCATGACATCGACAGTGTCTTTCACTCAACAATATTTTCTGGTTTTCTAGGGTTTTGTTGAGAAGATTCAAATAACAAGAAACAGTTATACTTGGGCACTTTGCAGAAAAGATGAATACTTGATTTATGATAGACCGTTGCAACCATGCAGTTAAAGGCCTAGTAGATGAGCTAGCATTCTTCATTCCGGGTTAACTCACAGAGGATAGTCATTTGAATGTGGCAAGTATTGCATCAGGATTCATTTTTCACATCCAATGCTTGATAAATCTACTGATGTCCGCAGACGTGGGTTGCTTATGGAAGGAAGTTCCATACCTAAATTTGCAGGAAGCCGAAGATGATGGCACCAAAGGAACTTGAGGTTGAGGTGGAGTGAGCACTGAAACTTCAAGAGATCGTGTTAAATATATTTTCTCCTCCCATGATTTGAAAAACCTGCAGGGGCATAACGTTAAAGAATGATGTCTTCTCCCAAAAGTGCTTTTTCATATTTTGTTAGTTGATTTATGCTAATGACCAACAAATTCAGTAGTGGAAACATTACTGACTAGGAGAAATTGACTCATGGAAAGATGAATTAATTAAAATGAGCATTTTATCTTCAGGTTTGAAACAAATAACAATTTACGACATTAAACCAAATCAAATTGCACTTTTCATCAAGCACATAGTGAAGCGATATGTTATGGACGTATAGAACCGTCTAGAAAGTGTTATGCATGTCTAAAAGCTTCTAGAAACCTCTGTGCTGCAGGAACAATACTGATGCGATATTTACAAAAAGCTTTCGAAAATTTTCATTTGATTCTATTTTGTTCTAAAGCCTTCTATACTGTTCTGGAGAGTTCTGCTGGCTTCTAGATCGACTTCTCAAATCATTATAAGCAGTTGATTTCCAGGAATTTTATTACTTTGGTTTAACGTAAATGTAATTAAGCTTTGATTGAATATAGTCTCATAGAAATGTCTCAAGTTGTTTTTGGTTTCTTTTATAGAGGATATACTACTGGAACTTGTATATCACAGCCTAGTTCCTGAAGTTCTCCATCTAGCTCATGTGTACACTCTACTCGCCATTAATGAACTTTATTAACCCTGCACGTCTTTTGTGGAATACCATGTGAAAGATATGACACGATATAAGGTAGATTGTAAGTTACAAAATATTTGTAATCAGAGATGTCTTAATGACTTATGCCCTGATACAATCTATCAATTAGTAAGGTTTACCTGTCTAAGCAAGGACCAAGTAGAACATGACTAGAGTACGTTGCAATTTAGCAATAACTGCAATTAGTAGCATGACTGCAGTTAATTTGCATACAACAACAAAATGATTGGTTTAGTAAGAGTTCACTCTCTCTCTCTGATATATATATATATATTTTTTTTTTTCTTGATCGTATCCATTCCATGATAATTGTAGAGCTGATGCATGCGATAAGTCCCGACAACTGAACGGCATGCATTGGACTAAAAGCCAATGCTGGTTTCATGACCAGTTCAATTGGTGATCTATGATAAGTTCTCCACTTGGACGGGTTTAGTATGGGCGATATTACTTTCAAATATCTGCCCTATCAACTGCGATGGTAAGCTAGTGACTTATCATGGTTGTAACATAACGGGCGAAGGAAAATTAGGGTGCGATGCCCGACAAGGGCGCCTGAGAATGCCTGATGAAGTGCTGTTGCAATAGTAATTCTGCAAGAGTCAGACAACTTGGCACTTAGACTTGCCTGAAAAGGCAATGTTGGGAAGCTACCAAGTGCATGAACTTTTGTGCCCATGTGAAGCATGGTATGTAACTTGTACTTCTCAAAGATTGGTGACAGTATCAAAGAACATATTCCAGCCATTGTACGCCAAGCATCAATTCCTCCTATAGAAAAAGCATCTCGCGCCTGCAGAGCGAAAATTACTGCCAAAACATGCGATTCTGCAATAGGCCAACATTTGCTAGAAAAATCAGAATGCGCCAAAATGTATAAGGACGAGAATTTTCGGATAATTGGCACAGCTAGATCGTCCTTTCATCTGAATGTATTGGAGTCTGTCTACATTAAAACTAGAAATTCAGTACTCTGTAGGCAAAAAGATATCGTTTTTTCACTTGGACTCTTCCACTTATGTCTTGATTCTTCATTTTCTCCTTCCTTGTTCCTTTCTGTTCCAGGATTGGCTAGTTTTGTTACAGGTTTCGTATAAATAGGTTGTCATATACATATTATTTCCTTTCTGACGTTTCATACTCTGAAAAGTGTGACACGAAAAAGCTTTTAGATATCTTTTTGGCGCAATGTCGCAAATTGTCGAGGCGAATATCAAGTTTTGTACCACAAAAAGATTGTTTAAACAATCAAAGTAAAAGAAGGATGTGAGGCAAATGAGTTAGAAAAAAGTTAAAATATTTGTACAACTAGTCAGAGTAAGGAAACAGTGTACAGGATTTGTACTGGAGAAATCACTGGTATGCCAGGAGTTTGACGAAGGATGTCTATTTAACAATCGAAGAAAAAGAAGCGTGTGAGGCAAATGGAATAGAAAAAAGTAAATATTTTTGTACAACTAATCAGAGTATGGGAGTAAGGACAGAGCGTAGGGGATAAATACTGGAGAAATCATAGCTTTGCCGGAAGTTATGAGGAAGAATATCTGTTAAACAATCAAAGAAAATAAATCGTGTGATGCAAATGGCTTAGAGAAAAGGTAATGTATTTGGTCAACTGATCAGACTAATGCTACACTGTACAGGATTAGTACTGGGGACATCAAAGGTATATCGGAAGTGATGAGGAACAATATCTATTAAACAATCAGAGAAATAGAAGCGTGTGAGGCAAATGGGATGGAAAAATGTAAATATAGTGGTGCAGCTGACTAGACTAATGCTACATTGTAGAGGAATAGTACTGTGGAAATCAAAGGTAATCCAGAAGTCATGAAGAATATTTTCTATTAAACAATCAAGGAAAAAGCAAAAACTGTTCAGGCAAATGGGTTAGAAGAAATGTTTGCACAAGTTCTCAGTGTAAGGCTACAGTATACAGGATTAGTACTTGGGACATCAAAGGTATCCGGGAAGTGATGAAGAAGAGGATTTGTTGAACAATCGTCGAAAAAGAAGCGTGTGAGGTAAGTGGATTAAAAAAGATAATGTCTTTGCCCAACTGATCAGACTAATGCCACAGTGCACAGGATTAGAAATTGGGACATCAAAGTAATGCCAGACGCTATGAGGAAAAATATCTATTAAACAATTAGCGAAAAAGAAGTGTGTGAGGCAAATAGCTTAGAGAAACGTAAATAGATTTGTTCAGCTAATCAGGGTAAGGCTCGTGTGTATATGATTAGTACTGTGCAAGTAAAAGGTATACCAGAAGTTATGAGGAAGAATATCTATTAAAAATCAAAGTAAAGGACGCGTGTAAGGCGAACGGGATAAATAAAGATAATATATTTGTACATATAATCAGAGCATTTCTGCAGTGTATAGGATTAGTTCTGGAGGAATCGAACGGATGCCGGAAGTTGTGAGGAAGAATATCTACCAAACAATCAAACGTAAAGAAGAGTGTGGAAAAAGCGTTAGAAAGAAGATAATATCTCCGTAGAACTCATTCGAATAGGACTAGAGTGTACAGGATCAGTACTGCGAAAATCAAAGGCATGCCAGAAGTGATGAGGAATAATATCTATCAAACAATCAGAGAACAAGAAGCATGTGAGGCAAACGGGTTAGAAAGAATGTAATATATTCGTACAGCTAATCAGCCTAATGCTAACGTGTACAGGATCAGTACTGGGAAAATCAGAGGCATGCTAGGAGTTATGATTAAGAATATCTATTATACAAACAAGGTAAAAGATGCTTGTAAGGCAAATTGGTTAGAAAAAAGGAAATACACTTGAACAACTAATCAGAGTAAGACTACAGTGTACAGGATTAGTACTTGGAACATGGAAGGTATGCCAGTAGTCATAAGGAACAGCATCTATTAAACAATCAGAGAACAAGAAGCGTGTGGCAAATGCGTTAGAAAGAAGATAATATCTCCGTAGAACTCATTCGAATAGGACTAGAGTGTACAGGATCAGTACTGCGAAAATCAAACGTATGCCAGTAGTCATAAGGAACAGCATCTATTAAACAATCAGAGAA
>JANTCA010002843.1:0-11107 GCA_024741275.1 Chironex yamaguchii | reverse complement strand
TAATAATAGCAATAATCATAGCAATACAAATAATAATAATAATAGCAATAATCATAGCAATACAAATAATAATAATAGCAATAATAACAGTAATAATAATCATAATTATTGTAATAGTGACAATGACGGATACTGATTAAGTAGATATAGTAATTCAAATAATAGACAAATGATAGAGATAAGAGAAATATTCCGATAAATTAATGGTATCATACGGATGCAACATGAGAAACTATAACTTCAAAATATGACGGTTACTGAGACAAAAACTGAAAATAATTCAAATAATAGCAAAATGATAAAATAATAAGCAAGATAAGAAATTTGTATGCGACATGGTAATCACATAAAAATCGAATCGATGTAACATGAAATAAAAGCAATAATAGACATAGAACCTTGTAACTTGACTCAGCTCCGTGTGACTAGCTTATATTCATTAATGTGTAATCACACGATTCCATCAATTAAACCAAGTCTCGATAATATAATATAATTCCAATGAATGACACGTAAATGTTATTGCTAATATCAGAATATTGTTAGCATTTTGTGAAGGATTTAACTAAGATTAAATTTGCAATTATGTCATAACCTTTTTAAAATGGAAACATCTCTTAGTCCATTAAGCTGATGTAAATCAGAGTCACAAAGTTGCCTTTTAAATAGTCAAAATACTTGTTATCAATCTTGCTGCATGCTATCTGAGCACGTGTTTTAGTACAGAAATAAGCAATCAATGTTTCCTGACTATGCGCATAACAGCTTTGCTGAAAAGAAATATTCTACTTCTTGCAATAGCGTCAAGGTCTTGGTCATTTAAATAATTTCTGGAAGATATCCCCAGTCCACGTCGCCTTACCCGTCTTAGAGAAGGACTTCTCGAGAACACCTAAGCTTATTCCAATTCTCGTAATGGTGCAAAGTCTATGATGGACATGACATAAATAATGAAAAGGCTGGATACCAATCAAATTATTTCCTGTTTAAGCCCGACGTGTTTCTTGTTATGTCCCTTGATTCATTGGGAATGTTTTCTCAGCAGCTACAAAGGAATATTACAGTTGTGAATTGATTACATTGTAAGAATCAAAATTTTAAGCATACAGCAATTGATTCCAACCTCCCTCGTTTTCAAAATTAAGCTCTAGGAAACCTATCGCAGATGCATCAAAATTGACACGAAAATAGCCAGAGATTTGCAAGTTTCAAAATCTGGAGAAAGAAACATTTTTCCTAAGGATGTATACAAATACAAAAAACAAACAACAACCAGATAAAAAATGGTCGTTACACTTGCCATTCCTTATCGCCATTATCACCATAAATGCTCTCCTCCCACGTGTGTATTCTCGGATATTTCTTATGGCAGTCATCACTTTACATCTCGATAGGTCTTTGCCGACGAGCCAATGTGTAAAATGCTGTACTTTGGGTCTTCAGCAGAATAGTCAAGATAATTAACAGCAATAATAAAATGTGAAAACATTGGCATAAAATCGGCTTATTAGAATCTGCAGGGAATATACAGATACTGCAAAGGACCACAACATCATGACCAGCATTTCTTCTCAAAGCAATAACGAGCGCAATGTTATATGCCAGAGGATTGTAAATATTTCATCGTCTCTAATATGCTATTTTGGTTGTCGATGTGGTTATATTGTAAGCCGAGTTCTACGTTTAGACATCAAATACTGAAATGGTAAGGTACCAAAGCATAAGGAGCCAAATATAGCCATTGTGCGTCCACTCGACAATAATGATTTCCGAACCTACTAGCCTTTGAAATGCACTGCTCAATGGAATTGATAAAAAACGTTCATACAGTACTGAATACAGAAACAAAAAGCAGGTACAAAGGACATCGTTATTTACATTCATTGAATGCATTCTGTAATCAATTTGTTTTTCTCAGATGCGTATTAGTTCTTTCACGGTCCATCCAATTTCGCATTGTAAAATTCGCTGGTCTTTCTCTCGACTAACATTTGCGTATAACCTCCATACTAGCTGTCGTACTTTTGAAGTGCCGCGTGTCTTTTGGCCTCAACAAATGTTTACTTCTGGGTCCAAAATTCACCAAATTCCTGCTGTTCAGATTATTTCAAACCTCTTGTAGAGGCGTCTTCAATATTCCATTCTAACTCTATTTAGTAAACTATGACCTCTGTTTTACTGCCATTGTCTTGATGTTATAAGTACAATGTTTTAATTACTTCATTTGGTAAATGTTCGATTTTGTGATCCACATTGCTCATGACCATAAATTCTCTCACATGTTATCCTAACTCTGATGCCATTAACTCTTTAAAACTCTAGCCTCAAAAGTCGCTTACTCAAGGGCACAGTAAATCACGATCAAATCAAGTAAACCTCAATCAAAGTACACGATAAAATCGACAGAAAACGACGAATAAAAATCGAAAGTATTCGAGCACGATGAAACCGATTAAATTCGATCTTGATAAACGATGACATCGACAGAAAACGACGAACAAAAATCGAAAGCATTCGATCACGATGAAACCAATTAAATTCGATCATGATAAACGATGAAATCGATAGAAAACGACGAGCAAAAGTATTCAATGACAATTAAATCAAGTTAATTAAATGACCGTAAGCCATGAAATCGAGATAATACGACGAGTACAAGATCAGTGGTATTCGATCACGATTAAATCGAGTGAAATCTGATCACCATAAATTATCAGGATGAAATTAACTATATTCGATCACGATAAACGATGGAAACGGTGCGATAAGTTCGATTCAAAATCGATGAAAACGATGTCATTGAGAAACACTATACTACCTTCAAGTGTGCGACACTTCCAATACAAGATTGCCCATGTTTGCCTTTACATCCATATTACCTTTATCATATTTCGGAACTTCTTTTGTGCTCTGCTCCATTCTACCATGCCTTCTATGCTACTTAATAATCATTATCATCAGCATCATCTTCCATATCTTCTTTTGTGTTCTGCTTTATTTTACCATGCCTTCTATGCTACTTTCTAATCTTCATCAACTTTTGGGTCTTCTTTTGTGCTTTGCTTCATTTTACCATACCTTCTAGGTTACTTTACTGTCATCATCATCATCATCATCATCTTCTTCTTCCGTATCTTCTTTTGTGCTCTGCCTTATCTTACCATGCCTTCTATGCTACCTTACAATCATCATCATCTTCTTCTTCCGGTTCTTCTTTTGTGCTCTGCCTTATTTTACTATGCCTTCTATGCTACCTTACAATCATCATCATCATCATCTTCTTCCGGATCTTCTTTTGTGCTCTTCTTTATTTTACTATGCTTTCTATGCTACTTTACAATCATCATCATAATCATCATCTTCCTCCGGATTTTCTTTTGTGCTCTTCTTTATTTTACCATGCCTTCTATGCTACTTTACAATCATCATCATCTTCTAGGTTACTTTATAGTTATCATCTTTATGATCTTTCAAGTCTTGTTTTGTGTTCTGCTTTACTTTACCGTGTTGATAGGCTACTTTATAATCATCACCTTTATCATCTTCATATTCCTTCTATCGTCGTTATCTCGTTGATTGCCTTCGTTATTTTATCGTTTATCTCTTCCTTTTCTAACGTCATGTTTGCATCTTCCTATTCGAGTTTATATTCGATGTTACGTTCAAATTTTGTTCTCTGGTTCCCTGTCCTTACAACTTCCCTATCTTTCTTTTGTTTTTCCAATATGTCAATACAATATATTCTAACCAAGGCTTTTATTATGTTTCTGCTCAACTGCCTGTACCTTGGTTTTTTTATCCTTCCTGTTGTTTCGTCTGCCTGTCCTACTGTCTTCCATGTCCTGTTGCCTTACAACCATACATCTTTTCTAGGATATGAATTTTCTTTGCACCTTGGCATTGCAAATGTGTTCCCGTGCCCTGCATTCTTGTCGACAGTAAAAATATCTAGCCGTATCAATGTATCAATGTAAAAAAAATACCTAGAACAAATCGAGAAAAACTAATCACATCCGACTCTCCTAAAGTCGAAAACGACAGTTGTAGGAAGAAAGACGTTATACTTACCAACAGAAATATTTCAAAATGCGTGCGCCCCCGCCTACCATGGAACATGCGAGCCATGAGAAAACACCATTGCATATCCTTGGGGGGACTCAAAACTTTGCGGCGACCCACATATTTTGCTAAAAGGGAATGGCGATGCTGCAAGCAATGCAGACTTCCAATTCGTTAGACACTACCACTCCTACCTTCTATCATACATTACCATCCTCACTGAACCATTGCTGTCAACAAGACAGTCCCACGACTTCCATAGCACCATGCACCTATACCACAAGCGTTGTGGCTTAAATACATTACTTATAACCTACACAATCTGTTCCTAAGACTTAGTGCAGAGGAGCTAGGTCTATTTCTATCTTTAAAAATCTTGAAAAGCCTGTGTCAAGATGGACAATTAATCACCTACAATCTCAGCCTATATATACAAGATTGGCCTGATTTAAAGGCTGCCTTTTCTTCTCCGCTAACATATGTACACAGGGAGAAGATCGTCTGTCATCTCCTCTGCACTCAAATGACACAATATTTGGGTAACAAAACATAAAAAAGCCTTCTTGCATCACCATCATTTCAAACCATAAGTAGTTCTGCAATGGCCGGTGCCTTTGGTCAAATATTAGTCAAACTCGTTCCCATTTATGACAGCCAAGGTAATGCGTATTCTTCCAAAAAATCCTTATACTATCAAGGCCAATGAAGAATGATTTAATAATCCTACCTCACCCTTGACATCTGAAATCTTTAAGGCATGTGTTCAACCATTTGTAAAATGAGCCAAAGAAGAAAACAGATCGCTACTTATCCATTAGACGAACATTTTCCATAAATATCGATGACAAGAGTTCATACACCAGAATTAAATAAGTTCAGTCCACTCGGCTCAATAAACGATGTTTATGAAATTGCTTTCGGGTCCTAAGAATAAGAAAGGAAGAACTAACATTACAAAATTACCTTTGGGATTATCAAGGTACATAGAAATCAGAAAATTATCAGTAGTTTTATATAGCCATCTGAAAGTTTCGTTAACTAAGAGGAACCACAGAATACAAGTAAGCTGGCATGCAAATTAGCGAAAGATAAAATTGAGTAAAATATAAAACCACTACTTACCAGATATATAGCAACGGATACTTCGAGGATGGCGCGAAAAATCATGATCAACCACGTGCTACAGATAGCGCCTCCACAGACTTCAATACAGACAGCACGTGTTAGCTCCTTCCTTTTCAGGTTTCCGTTTCTTAGTTATCTTACCTAACCTATCTATTCGGTTAAAACAAGGTAAAATATCGTTAGACATGGTTTAATCTAAAATTTGGAGCATACAGGCTGCTATATCACCATCCGTCTCTGTCAATGTACACAATGAGTGGCAACTATCCTATCTGCCTGCGAAGTGTTTTTTTTTTTTTTTTGCCTGCCAAGTGTACGAACACATGTGACGATCACAGCTTATATAGCGACACGGTCCACTAAATTGTTGTCAATCATTTAATAGAAAAGTGACCGTCAAAAGATAAAATACGTTTAAGTGATTCAAATTTTGAATAAACTAAGTCCCCATGGATTTTTGGTCCCATCCTGTCACTTCAACATGACGACTGCTTATCTAAAGATATCCCAAATGAATTATTCTCAACGCACACTATATGGTGAAAGTTAAAACGTTTTGTACCCAAAAGAATGGAAGCAAAAAAGTTATATGGTCTTAACATGTTGATTTGCAAAGTTCTACTGAGTTATCTCAAACCTGAAATTACACCATGCATACAGTTTGTTAGTAAAACGATTCGAAACCAAAAAGGACCCGTTAAAAATTTACGCTCAAAAAGAGTAATTGCCTATGAAAATTTCTTGTGATTGAAGAGGACTCCGTTCTTTTCTTGACTTAACAGAACTAAAGAATCAGAATTAACCATCTAAATTAGCATGCAATCCGAGTAGTGTAAAACAATATTCGCTTCAGAAGCGATTTTATCTGAAAGTTTATGAATTAACTGCCTTGAAATCAAGAACAAAAGCAGTCGGGACTAGGCTCCTTATTGCAGTAAACATACCAATGTAATCGAACTTGCAATTTAGTTGGTTAGAAAATGATGGAAGCTTGTCTCATTGGATACTTAATGTTTTTCCTCACTCAAGAAGATTTTAAAACATGCAATATTCATTCGTTTTCATGGAAGAGTAGCGTGTAATTCATAAGGTCAATTTTCTAAATAGTACGATTTAAATTTGCAATCAAAAATAACTTAGTTACCTAGTTCCAAATTCTCCCTGATGTGTGTAGCTCTTATTGTGAAAAAACAGCGTTAACGAGAACGAAGGCTAAACTAAAGTAAAAAAATCCAACATATTGAGATAACATCGTGCTACCCTCCTGAGAAGGACTACTTTAGAATCCCTCTCACCAGGAATGATAATCGGAATGCGCACTTAACGGGATGAAATTAGTGAAAGTAGTTTTATGGCTTGCCTCACAAATATTTGCTGAAGCGAAAGCCCCTAGTACTCCACTTTCTGTCATATGCCCGGAGCCTCAAAGAGAGGTAAAGCCGTGCCTTGAAGCCTCTATTTGATGACAGATAAGGTAAAAGTCCGAAATGTGAATATTTTACTACCGTAAGCCAAAAAGTGTATAACCTTTTAAAAACATGCTAATGTGTCGCTGCACGTAAAAGATTTTTGAATTAGTTACCTCTGTATTGAGATACGTTCAGTGTCCTTACAATCATACTGTTTTAGATCCTCATATTATTGGCTCATTTATATCTATATGACCATAAGTTACTTACTGTTTCAAAAAAAGCTTCAATTCCTTTGTACTGAAAATTTGTAAGCAGAATTCTTTGAATTTATGGGTGTACCGCTTTTCGTTCTTACTTCTCATATATGTTTTAGAAGGTGGATTAATTATCAAATATATAATTTTATAGCATGGTGTCATTTTAGCTGAGGTTACTTTAGTATGCCTATTTCAAACATTCGAATATTCACACAAAATTTCACGTAAACGTAAGAAGTATTCGCGAACAGTTGTAACAAGATTAAGCCTGGAATGAATACTTTAGCAAAATCTGGTTATTGACCATTGCTGTTTGCGCCGTACATTAAGTAGTAGGGAATTTAATGTAGATGTCACCGGCCATTCTCTTAAGTTTCGAGTCTGGGTACAAATATGAGACGGTGTTAAGTGAAAGGAAAATGACCAGTTGCTGCCAAAAATGAAGTTTTGAGGTCATGAAAATATAACAATCAGGAAAAAGACACACAAAATCCAACCAATGTAATACTTAGATAATCGTATCGATATCGATATCGCAAGTCCTTAGTTCCACTTGCCTAAAAATAACATTTCCAATTTTTAAATTTTAAAACTTTCGCATTGCTTTAAGGGATTTCTGCCTCAAAACAGAGGTTTTGTTTTAGAAGTCGTTTGTCTTTTTTTCTTTCAATATCATTAAGAGATAGGACGATTTAGATCATATCCAGAGCGCTCTTGTTAAGGCAAGGTGATGGTAAATGGATCGTTTTGCTGGTCTTTAAGACTTTCTTGGCAGGGGACTGACCCTATGTCAGGACGGAGTAGTGCGCTCTCTGGGCGCTTTTAGTTATTTATTTTTTTTTTTTTGAACATGAAAATGTTTCTGTTGTTCCTCCTGTTTCTTTTTTCCCTAAATGTTCAACATTCTTCTAAACATTTTTAGCCTTTGACAGCACACGGATAATTAAAGGTATCTCTCGTTGTCCTGAATATTTAGAGAGCGTAGATAACGGATTCCACCGGATTTGATTTCGACTGCAATACCATTGTCGATCAAATGTTTTGGAATGCAAGATATCTCTATTGGCAAATGCCAGTCACATTTCACTTGTCCCAGTTCCCAAGCAAATGGTAACGATTTGCACAAACAAAAAACGGGCAAAAATTTGCACGAGTATATAGTTTTTGATTGGCCATTTAACAGTTCTGTCTTTTATGAAATAATGTGAAATATGAAGAGGAGAGCCGTTGTGATATAGTGGATAAGGCTACGATCTTGCAAGCCAGAAAGCTCTTGCTTTGCCTAGACACACATTGATAACAGCTACTTAAGTTGAAGTGTTTTATCCAGGGTAAACATTCGTTATTATTATTATTGTTGTTATTGTTATTATTATTATTACTACTCTCGGTAACAGTTATGCTTCAAAGTGGATAAGAGAAGATTCAACAATGGTCGATGAAATTGATGGCGTTGTTCATTTAGTTAATAATAAAGTGAAGCCAAAAACACACTCAGCAAATTTTAAATGAAACAAGTAAACTTCTAATTAAGCAGAATTGCAAAAAATGGGAGAAATCTATGCCCATAATTGGTAAGACATTGGTAGTTTCTAGACTCACAAAAGAGGTCAGGATTGCGTTGATTGATAAGCTATAGATAATTTTGTCTTAGTAAGTTTTAGTTTAGTTATTCTAGAACGCAATTTGTGAGATAGGAAGCTGCACAAAGAAACTGACGGAAATTTGAATGACAACCATGAAATTGGCAAAAAATCGAACATAAGCGACCTTTTAGCCAAAAAATATACATTTCTTCCCAATGCTATTGTTTGTTATCTGTACAGTGCACTCGAAATGGGCTAATGTGAAAGGATAGAAACTGTTTAATAACTTCCCCTTTTGGAAGTTGAGGGCGATGATTCTCTTACTAATGTGAAAAATGTTCCAGCTACTCACAGCTTTTGGCAGTTGAACTGTGGCTCACGAAACTCTGTTTTCCCTTAAAGTGCCAATTTTGCCATAAGGATTCAAAAAACAGTATTTTAGCTAACATCTCTTATTGGTAGCAACAATGCTAATAGCTACTTGACCAGACTAAAAGCAGTTTACTTAGAAAGTTTTCTTGGTGTAATTTGTTTAAAGTTTCCGTGAACGCATCCAGAATCTAGACAATAGATAACAAGAAATGACTTAGTTATTGACTGCAAGTTTGAATTACTGGAGTCCAACCCTCATGGATTACTTGACTTTTAGATTGAATCAATTTCATATCACCAGAAACGGGTAGCACATTTCGAAGCCCAACCAATGAGATTAAAGTCTTCATCACCTGAGTTGTCAAAACCTTGTTGCCATAGAAATAAGATAACCAATGGCTATATAAATTAGATGTAGAGCGTTAAGATGGTCTGCTCAACTGAAAAGTTTGAATCCAAAATGCGTAATATGAATACAGTAAGTGCATTTGTTTGAGATAGCATGTCGCAGTTTGTTGAAGTAAAAACTGGTTTCCATACATAAATAATTCACAGGTGACAATAACCGATGCAATATCCCGACGACAATGCCCGATTTCTTTTGACATACATACTAATTACCGACCCTCGTTCATCAGTTATATCATGACATTCGTAGAAGTTGAGAAAAGAGGTAAATTTACGAAAATTTCCACAGCAGATCCCAGTCTCGAGTCATGAGACTGTGAACCTGGTGCTGAAACATGTTTCTCTTTCCTGCTTATTTGCGGTGCTTGCCGACGAAGCAAAGTTGAGAAACAATAGACGTTGTGGAAGACGAGTCTTTTTTACCTAAAATAGCAATCATTGACGGCAGACACAATTGAATATACAAGGAGCCTCGTACATAGATGCCATATTGACATCCCATTTCCTGCTAATAAACAACTCGTTGTTTATTGCGGAGGGATATTCCGGGACGGGGATGATTCTTCATTATCAGAAAAATTTGTATCGTCAACTGTCATCGATTGATTGCAATAAAGGAAAACCTTGCCCAACAACAACGAAAATAATATCCAATGACATCCAGAGAAGAGGAGGGGTTAGGATTACGCATTTTCATGAACAAGATTAAGTGTATATATATGCAAATCAATACAGAGGACGCTTGTTAAGAAGCGGTACAGAAATGTCAAGTAGATATACTTTTAACACTGCTTAGTTACAAATAGATAAAGGAAGAAATTTGGGAACTATGTCAGGGGGTGCTGTGGGACATCGAAAAAGTATAGGTTTAAACAAGATTCTCAAAAATGAAATCAATAGAGAAATAGATAATTACGATATATAAATTTATATCGGGATCCTGAAGTAAGTGGGCAGTTCTGCAGGGTTGTAATTAAGTCTCCGAGTGTTTGTATAAACAGAGATATCAGCAAGACCTTTGTCAACGGGGTATGCAAGGCAACTGAGCAAGTAGAGCGATATCAGCATTCAAAATGTAGATAGTTAAATTTACAGATAGATAAAAATGAATGATGTGGGGTACTTTACCCAGGTGAAAAGTATGGCACAAAGAATATATGCAAAATCTGCAAGAACCTATGCAGGAGACCCCTGTGGTAACATAGATACTTTCCCGTTTGTACTTGTCTGCTGAACTAATATCAGTGACTTTCGTCGAACCACTGTTACCTGGTTTTTTCTCCTGTTTTATGCTCTATTTATCAAGGAAACCTTGCTTTCCCAGACTATTCTCCATGCAAAATAGTCCTGGAACGTCAGCAACTTTTTTAAATCCATTTTCAAAAAGATCTGCGTCCACACGTATCTGCGAATACAGCGTTTTCAAAAAGTTCCACTTTGGAGAGCGTTTTCAAAAAGTTGCGTTTTCTGTAATCGAAAAGGCAAGATACGTGTGGAGGGGAGGCGAAAACGGAGAAAAAAGGTGCGTTTTCAACAGTATCCGGATACGTGTGAACGGGGCCTTAGACACCAAGTAAGCTGATGGTTGATCTGTGGTTAATTTTTTTTCAAAAAAAACCATACGTGGTCAATACAGTTTGGAATGAGGTAAGTTTGTCTTCTAGTCCTTTGGCATCAGTGACAGTTTCATTACTATAAACTGCTGACTGAAAATCTTCCAGGCTGTTAATAAAACAGTAGAGCGCCATTTTCACAAAGAAATAGTTTTCTTGATTATTTGCGACATTGCGCCAAAATCATACTTAAAATCGTTTTTCGTCTGACACTCCTCAGAGTATGAAACGTCAGAAAGGAAAGTATATGTATATGGCAACCTATTTATACGAAA
>JANTCA010002842.1:0-11108 GCA_024741275.1 Chironex yamaguchii | reverse complement strand
AGTATGATTTTAGCGCAATGTCGCAAATTTTCAAGGCGATTTTCAAGTTTTGTACCACAAAAAGATTGTTCAAAAATTCATAGAGTTATTTCAGTCAAGTCTGTGCTTGAAAAAACAGTCTGCCTTAAGCTCAGGTTTTGATCTTTCTAAAACTTGTATTATTAGTGTATTGACAAGAATTCTTTGGATGTTTTGAAATGACAGTTGCAAAGTTAAATATACATTTTCTAAGTACCAGAAAAGGAAGCATAATATTTCAAAGAAATCATAAATTTGGCTGCTGACATTTTTAACGCTTAAGGGTATTCATTCTGAAGCAAATACACCAGTGATAGTCAAACAAATACACTAATCAACTAACCATCGGTTCAAAATGTACATATCAATTCGATAGCATACTTACATAGGCATAACATACATTATATCAGAAGAAGAGTTCAGGGGTCGCTTTATGAAGACCTCACTGTGTGAATTGAGATACGATACAAAAATAGATATTATACAGGAAAATTTAAGAAGCAAAAATACTGAAACTGTAATTTAATAACCCCGCGGGAGGTCGCATGAGCGTTTTATATACGAGGAGTCCATCCGCAATATCCCAAATTCACCTAAAAGTAACAGATAAAATTTCACACACCCAAAAGTATCAAGTAAAACATTTTGAGGAGACCCACAGTTACCTAAAATACAAAATGATGCAAATAAGAATGAAACAAACCACTGATCAGTTTTGCATGGGTTATACAAACCAGTATCAAAGTTTCATATTTTCTAACTCAGCTACCCATAAGTATCAAAAAGGTATAATTTAAAGTCAGGCACACAAAAGTATCGGATCACAAAGCAAACTCTTACTCAAAATTATCGATTGTACCCCCCGTATATAACCAGTTTAAGTGACCCCCACTGTATTAGTCACAGGATGGAACATAAATAATTATGCTAAATAACGTATGAAAAACATAGAAGTACTATTATCATGACGGCCTGAACAATGGCTGTACATTTGTTGTATAATCTGCTCGATTCAAAATCAAGATGTCAGGAGGTACCAACCTACTGCCAAAGCCTAATAAGCTGCTAAGTCTCTGTTTATACTAGAAGATAAGCGTCATTGATGACTCGTACTCACCTCTTATCGAAGTTAGCCTTAGAACGTAGCCTAAATGGCATACAAAAATCATCCCTAATTTTGTCTACCTAGGTATCATCCTGAAGAATGCTCAACGCCTATCGTTGCAAAGTTTGCCTCTTAAATTGTCTCTAATACCCTGTATTGTTAATACAAATAGTATGTTTACGTTTTTACAACTAAAATGCTAGCATGTGAGTACTGTAAATAGAATCAAAGTGAGTAAGATATCCATTTTTATCTGATATTAAATTCAAATAACCCCATGCCACATCCCCAATGAATATCAAGATGCAGCTTGACACAGAAGTTTGTAATGAGTAACCTACTTTCATATCCCTTAATCAAGACCATAATAAACCTCTTCAAACTTACGGGACGTAAAACTTAGGAGCATCAATATAGACAGACAGTAAAGCTCCAATAATACAGATCATAAAACATAGAAGGAAAAAGCGATCTATAATCTTTGCCGCTCTTCTCCACTGGGCTTTATATTCGGCTTCATCTTCATCATCTTTCATTTTCTGAACAATTTTCTCCAGCCCATCAGCAATTCTTTTGTCAAACTGGTCTCGTAATGGCCGACGTTCAGTAGTTTTCTCATCTTGCCTTGCATTCTGATGGATATAGCTTTGTTCAGGAAGCTTTGTATATCTTTCTGGACTAGGGAGAACATGTCCGTTCATTTCAATCTGGTAAGCGCAATTTTGATTGCTGCCAAGGTTACTTTCCTCTTTCGTTCGTGTTTCATCTTTGTCATGTTGTTGGGGAACACACACTAGTTTTGCAAGCCACTTGCAAACTACGACTCGAATAAACCATGGTATTCCTGCTGGATCAGGGTTGCTATAGAATGTATATGTAATGACGACTGCACTTGAAACTAAAGTGAGTGCTGACAATACCAAAACAGACGTAAAAAATTTAGAGGCTAGAGGGATGGCCTCTGAAGTTGGAGGTATGCTCTCGGAAATCATGAGCAAAAACACCATCATGGCTAGTAGGTTTGTAATTCCTAATCCAACTCTTTCTCCGCATTCAGGGGGCAACACATAAGATAAAGCGGCTAGAAGTGCTATGAGTATCCCAGGCCAGATGATATTCATTAAATAAAATTTTGTTCTTCTTGTTATATTGATATGGTACAAAATATAAGGATAGGGAATAGTGGGAGCAACAGAGAAGTACGATTCATTGCGATGTCCAGGCATTGAGTCAAGTAACCACTCACCACTTGGTAAATAACTGGAAAGGTCCCCACCTTGTGGTCGTAACATTGACAAGTTTACTTTTATACCGTCAAATGTCCAGAGACCGAACTGCAAAGGACAGGACTGTTGATCAAAGGGGAAATATTTAATATTGACCGTGCATTCACTTTTTAAAACCATTGGACACAACCAAGCAACATCACCGGTATGCTTGACGATGACATTGGTCTTCATTGAGTAATCCAATAACCCACGCCCTGTTTCGTCAGCACTAGAAAAAGAAGAGAAAGCAAGAGTGATTACAGTTTTAGTTGGGAATATTAGCAGTTTGTCAAAGACGAGAAAGCTGGGGACGTCGGAGGAATTAATTATAACTAGGGCATTACCTTCTGCGCACGTCTTACGCCCAATCTCTTTTTAGAATAAGGGAACCAGATTCCACATTTTCACTGCAAATTGGGAACTAGCAGAATTAATACACCGACTTATCATAACATGTTTGTAAATATCTTAACACATGATATCCTTTTGACGTCGTGTTTTTTAACATGCAAGGGTTCTATTGATCTTCAAAGTCTAGTAGACGCGCCTTGTTTATTGGTATTTTTTCAGCATCTGCTCTGATCTTAATTTCCAATCCCCATTTATCAATTTCGAACACATTTAACTCTCCATAATTTTCCTGCTCTTCTATATGTTAATGCTCAAGAATGAACGAGAGTATGAAATTTGTTGACTTCAACCAGTCACAGTGATAATTGTTAACAGTTACGCTCTGCTAAATTCTGAGTCTTCTGCTGCAAACTCATTTTATATTTTCTAATGCCTTTTAGCCCTGCAATGATGGGAACTAACGTCTACCAAGGTTTTTAATTTTTACTTTTTACATAAGAGTATACCAAACATAAACATTCTCATGACTCAAATGTAACATGCACAGTTTAATCAGTAGATACCCACTACCTTTGTAAAATTGTGCACTTAAAATATCACAAGTGTTGATTTCCTCTATGAAAACAAGTGACAAAGTAGCGTTGTCCTCTGCTGGTGACAAGTGGCATAATTTTTAAAATATTTCAATCCACATACGGTATTTAATACATTATATTAATACTTTGCTAAAATTACTAATTTGATTACGGCACAAAGACAATCAGAAATGTTTTACCTTCTTACAGACTTTTAAGCAAAAATTGACTAATTTCGGTGGATTCAGTAAAACATACAGTTAGTTAGATAAGTAAGATATGTTCTGATATTGTTTTCTTATCGTTTTCGTTGCTTTGTTTCTCTTCCCCTTGTTGCAGCAGTCATTTTATACGCTTTATGGCTGTGTCAAGATACCGTATTTGATATTGACTTTGTATCGAAATACGCAAGTTAATTTGAAGTCATCAAATTTTTCGTAGTGTGCAATTGCTCTTATAATTTAAGGCAGTGTCGACATATTTGATAAATCATTTTACTTGTAAGGTCTGATGAAATTTAGCGCCACATCACAAGACGAATTGTTGTCGGACTAGCTGTTTGTAAAAGTAATTTAGGTCCTGTTCCACTCCTCAGCTGAAAATAACCTTAATCATGAGATGATCAAAAATTTAATATATCTTTATAAAATTTGCTAAATTAAAATATTTCTGTACTTACCTATTGTACAGAACGATATCTGGAACCCAAATGTCAGTTGGTGGAAAATTAATACTGTGGATGTCACTGTAACTATTTGGATCCCAAACTAAATAAGCATCCTTCCAATACTAAGCAAGTAGAAAATGAATAGGCAAAATAACTAACAAGGAAGAGAAAGTAACAGGAAGCTCATTCATGTACCGATAATTGGTATCATCATTTATGTTTAATTGTATTAGGAGATACTATTACTAATTGTATAAGTTTTTAACATAACTTCTTTACAAAATCCCATTTTAATGTCTTTTAAACATTAGATGCTTGTTCGATCAGCAAAGGCCGAGAAAAGCCTTGTAAAACAAAGTTTTAAAAAATATCCTTAATAAACAGTTCAAGGTCATTTTCGATGGTCTTCGCTCAAATATTCATCAACCTATCCTATTTTTGTTTCTCGTATTGCGCTTGTCAGTCTGAGGTTAAAGAAGGAGTTACGAGATGAATAATAAGAAACAGTTTTATTTATTCCATTAAACGTCGATGCTCGTTGTCTTTTGCCTTCTCCGCATTTCATCAGGGGCGTCACTTCATGTTATGAATTGGGAGAGGTGACAAGCAAATTTGCCCTCCAAATCTATTTTGCCACGCAAACCACGAAATAGAGATAACGCACCGGCTCTTTACACGTAGGACAGACTGGACCATCATCAATTTATTACCACTGATAAAGAAACAAGCTACTATTTGCTGCGTCGTAATTAAATTTTGTTGATAAGAAACACACAACATACGTTAACATGAAAACTTTTCTTGCAAGAAAAGGCTTTTTCATAGTTGGGCAAGTGAGCCATCCTCCATACCCCATCAAGTGACACCCCTGAATGCTTTTCCCTCACTTCTATCTTGTAATTTCCTCAAAAAGGATCTAGCTTACAAGCTTAAACTGAGATACATTGCATCATTAGGTGAAGAGCACCTCAACGCATTGTTATTGACACACAAACTTTGGTTTGTTTGTGTCTTTTCGGTTTTACCTCTGTTAAAACACCTTCTTGTATTATTCCGTATTTAGCTTACTACATAATATTTAATTTATTAAGTAATATTTAACATATTACGTAATATTTAACTTATTACGTTATATTCACTATACACATTAACGTGGCAAAAAGTAAAGCATCTTTATAGACCTCCAGAAAGGACTTGTTTTTACAAGCAGAATTAACTGTTTTGATTCTAATTAATAGCTATAATATATAATCAATATGACATCACCATTATGTCATTTTGGTTTTTGATACAGATAAATTGCAGTTTAGATGTCTTTGTAATGATGGCGGACACTTTCATTGTGAAATTGCTTAGTTGTAAATATAATTTTCTGTTACGTAGAAATTGAATACGTTAAAATGAAGCATTTTTTCTTTAGTATCAGATATCTCAGAAAAGTGTAAACGCCACGCCAACTTCTACTTCAAATGTTTTATACGTCTTGTCAAAAACAACAAAAACAAACGTTATCTATACAAACACTATACATCAGTTATCGTGAAATGCAATAACGCTTTTTGTGATCAATTCGCGTGAATTAATGTATTGAGTAAATTTCTTGCACTAATGCCTATGAAACAAGTAATTGACCTATTGTCTCCCTCTCTCCTTTTGTGGTATGTGCAAGAAAAAACATATTTAAAAATCTGATGCGTTGGTCGTCAATGTATCATCAATGACTTACGCAAAGTATTTGATCTTGCATTTGTGATTCGATCTCGCGAACAGGGAGTGAGAAGAAGACTATATACAACGACCAAAATTTGCTATTTGAAGATTCAAACAGCTCAAGTCAACAGTCCAGCTAATATCTTCCTCATTAGGCATTCGCTCCCCCACAGTGCTGTTTTTTTTGCATTACGCATGCTATTGCAGCATGATCGTTATCATTATCATTGTCAAAAATATTTTTGATATTTTCTTTCAGTCGTCCTCAAAGACAACCAACTACTGTCCGCGCTACTTATAACTCGTTGTTCACGTTATTCCAACAAAGCTATTGATATTTTCGGATTTTCTCTTCTCGATATACATCCTTGTTAGCTTCGCTTGGACACGCCATACCACAGCTTGTTTTCCGTGTTTTTAGTATAACTAGTATAGTTATGCTACAGGATTTATGGTACCGTGGTTATGCAAATGTCCTATTGCTTCATATTACTTGCACTTATATCCTAGTATTGATCTATCCTTTCTATGGTATTTATAGGTTGATGGTAGCTACGAGGTGAACTTGCTGTCGTATACATAACAAGGTTGATTGGTGACAATTTTGAAACGCTTGGTTTAAAGCAAACATCACGTATTGCAGGATCTGTGATCTTGGATAGCTGAGCTTAACAATGCCATGGATAAATTACGACTCGAGCAACTTGGATGCTCATGGAGCCAAGCTCTGCTATCAATATTGTCTTGCTAAGAAAACAGTAGACAAGGGTATCATAGCTGTGGTAACTAAGGGCAATTGTCAAATGATGCCTGTCTCCAGTTGAGTTTGCAATGTTGCACCTTTTGGTTGACGAACATTAATATTCCAATCCTGTACCAAATGATGAACAGAGGTAAAATTATGATGGTAACCACCAGATCTTTGAACCCTGGTCTCTTTACTTCGATATGCAACTATTGTCACGATACCCTCTTTTGAGTTCTTTCAGTTTGTAATATTCGTCTCTGTCGCGTATCTATGTCGTTGTCGCTAAGGTACTTTTCGTGTGTGACTAAATTTTCATTGCACCCTTTTCTGCACTATTTACGTCGTAGCCTCTCTTTGACCCGTTTTGGTATGGGGAACTAAGTAATAGTTAGTGTGTACACCTATATTTTTCCTACATTAGTCATTTTCCTGTTATCAATTTCGATTGGCTGGTTTCATGTATCTTCCTTTTCTCATATTATATATGAAGCCAGATATTTAATTGTAACTTCATGTAATTAACTAAAGTAAGTTCTCCGAAGGGAGGTCATGTAATGGAAAAGAAGGTGTTGTATTTGATGGTCTGTAATGCAAATATTCTGTGCATATCAACCATGAAAGAGCAATGATCTTTCACATTACTGACAATTTTAATAAACTAAACATTCCCACTCTTAGGAATTGCTCGATTTAGCGCCCGAGGCACTTACATAAAAGTCCACGAGGGGAGGGCAATTAAGTTAAATTGAAATTTTTAAAATTCATCACCAAACTACGGCTATGGGACAGGAACTATGGGCAGTCGTCACATATTATTATCATAATATGTATATATATAATGAATTTCACTGAAGTATTTCTTCCTATTTCATATTTGTAAACGAGTACAGGATTGATTGGGTCAATCATTTGTTATAACGAAACTAAATGAAAGGGAAGTGTCAATAAGAACCACTAATCAAATGAAATGGTATGGGGACATTTTAGCAGACCTTGGTTGAAATGATGGAAGTCATAGAAAACCAGAATCGGACAGAGTTATCATAAATATTTTAAAAATTAAAACAGAAAGAAAGAAAAAAACAAATATAATATAGGTTTTTGAAAGCATTACCATTAAAATGTTTACATTAAATGCAAAATGTATAAGATGTATCAAAAAAGGGCATTACAAATCTTGGCTTAGAAAAGAATCTACTACGCTTTGATTACTATGTTGGGTCTTACCATATTTTATAAACCTGATAAGATCTCCTGAATCATGTTGCGGATATCTATACACGAGACGGGAATATACTTTACAAGAATTCCTGTATTTGGATAGTCCATTTACTAAAATACCTCTGTAGCAAAAAGCATAAAAAGTCAATCAAAGACCTACATTGGCGTAACATATGCTTACTTGCTCTTTAGAACTGGGCTAGCAAACTAGTTTATAATACTGTTTCAGTTACGTAGTTCACGATAGGATTAAATTTTTCTCTTAAAATCGAGAATTAGCTCAAAGGCTTATGTTTTGAAGTAAAATGTCGTAATAACTCGAAAGGCACCTATTCTTTGAATAGTGCCATCTACTTAGGTATCTATCTTTTCTGAACTGGAGGGTGCAATGAACGTGGGAATCTATCCTTAAAACTTCTATGCCATCAATGAACGTGGATATTATAAAGACTAAAAGTTGTTTCTGCCTCGGGACGTCTAAAGTCCAATCAAATCGCTAAATTTTTTATTTCTACCAGTTCTGCTGCTTTCTTTTGAATGGCGCGTGCTGCATTGTAATATTCGTGCTTTGTACTACATATTTGTGTTGTAATTCTGATCATCAGCTCATTTTGAACAACAACAGGCATTAAAATAACACGAAATTCATCAAACAATTCTTCTGCCAATTTTTTAACACCTGTGGCGTCTGCTGAATAAAATCGTTGAAACAACGATGGTAATTTTATAACTGCTAAAAAAGGAGGTTGCATCGATTGTGGTACATGAAGTTTTTCTGTTCCCCAGGAAGAGGTCATCATCTTCACTGCCCAATGTAACAAGGACGTGTTGTACCAATACAAATGCTCCTACAAGTAAAATAGAAACTGGTTAATTTTACGATGGAGTGCGTTATCCCGCAAAGACAATTCTGTAGACTGCAGTCAACAAGTTGCCTTTTTTAGATACATTTTACACGAGGCAAAATATAATCCGCACGAAACCAGAACGTTTGGGAATCATACCGCTAAAGACCCTTTTTCACTTTACCCCTTTTTCGAACCATATTTGTATCGTTTCTACGTAAGCACAAAGCCGCTAAGTAATATTGCACCGTCTTCGTGTAAATGAAACGCAAAAAGTGTAATTTTGCTCCAGTTAATGTAAACGGATAGCCAAAGGAGACGTTTTGTACCTGTTTCGTGTAACCGCTTGACCATATGATTTCACTCTCATTCTGTGTAGACTCAGCCTTAAACGTATATCATTATCTAGCTATTATGGCATCATTTATCTTCATAAATCAAAGTTAAGTAACGATAGGAAGAAAATTTACTGTTAAATGCTTTAGTTTTGCATATTTGATTAAATTTAAAGTAAGCGAATTCCAAGGAAGCATATTAGGAAGTCTTGTTTTTCTATTATGAACTACAGTGGTTGTAACGAGTGGATTGTATATCAGAGGGGACCATATAAAGTAAAGTAAAACCCTTCCTTTATAAATACAAGATAATTTTAATACAAAACAAGCAAGATACAAAATCGTATGACTTAGAAGTTGATGTTTCAAGGTTTGCATTGCCGAGTTGATCCTTCTGAGTTAAACATCGCATCTTAAATGTTGGATTTCCTGCAATCAAACCCTAATCCTAGTGATAACGGTAGCAACTCCACGCTGCTGAAGATACCATAAAATTCAGAAACGAGAGGAAGAAAAACAAAATCAACACAATAGCTCAAACAACGCCAAAAAGTAGACTTACCAAGCCTCCTATAGACGGGTAGTAGGTCCCAACGGCGTAGGCTGCGGCCATAATGTTTGAGTAATCACTGACTCCTTGCTGATAAAATCTTTCATGGAAACCTCTTTGATAGTAATGAGAGACCAAGGTTGGGTCAAATGTACTCTGGAATTCTGGTTTTACCCATAAGAACCCTGATGGTCGTGGTGCATAGTACCATTTATACAGGTTTCCTATAAAGGTATGTAAGAAAATAGTAAACAACACTCAACAGGGAGTCTTCTCATGCCAAGGTCACCTTTTAAGAGACAGAGAGAAAACATGTGTCGTGTTTGACAAATCTAGCATACACTCTAACATGTTGCTTCTTTCAAACTAGAAGAGTGTCCAATACTTTAAAGTGTGCACTGTTGTCTCTGAATTCTGCCTGCCATCTCGCACTTCTTTTTTTTTGTCTCGTTCATATTTTTCTTCCCCTTTTTGTAATACTTCTTCGTCTTGCACTTCTCTCTCTTCCTCCATTCCTTCTAATTCAATTTTCCTTTTCTTTATTCTCTTGTTTCTTCTACTTCTTCCTCCTCTTATCTATCTACCTCTTCCTCTTATTTTCTTATTTTTCCCTTTTGTTCTTCTCCGTGGACAGCTGTTGAATTACAATAGAATCCTAAATGTTCAAATTTCCTCTCTCGTAAGAATCGCGTCAGCTAAAAGATAGTTTCACTTACCTACATAAAAATCTGCGCCTAAATTGTCTAACTGAAGTTCAATTTGTCCTGGTGCATGGGCTCCATCAACTACCACAAGTTTGTTGAATTGATGACAAAGATCAATAAGTCTCTTTAACGGCATCAATACTGCGCTCTGGCATGTAATGTGATCAAGGATGAC
Organism: Chironex yamaguchii; assembly: GCA_024741275.1. Lineage (NCBI taxonomy): Eukaryota > Metazoa > Cnidaria > Cubozoa > Chirodropida > Chirodropidae > Chironex > Chironex yamaguchii. The sequence continues at coordinate 836 of JANTCA010002842.1, read as the reverse complement.
AAGTTTAATATTTTTATGTTTTGTTAAGAGATCTATGTAAAGATTTAAAATGTCATCTTCCTTGGCAATTGGAAACTGCATTACAGCAGTTATCACTTTGGCATTTTTCTTCTGGCAATGATAGAATGCTGCGTTTTTAACAGCATTATTTGCTTGATCGCTGATGAGAACAGCATCCTCATCTTGCAATGGCATCCAGGTTAGAACGCAATGAATTCCTTCAGTAACATTTTTGAGAAAAACAAGATCTTTACTGTTTGCTCCCATTGCTTTACCGATGATTTGTAAAGCTGCCTGCCAGCGTGGCCAAGCTGTAAAGCGAAACCATTGATCCGGACAAGCTTCAATTTCTTCCTTAAATGCAAGAAAGAGAATATTTCTTGAAAATATGAAGGTTTTTATTGCCTAATAATTTTTATATTTTCTCTTACCTGGTATTATCTTTGTAGTCACAAACCCACAGCATTTCTAAGATCCATAGTCTTGCGTCCATGATCCTACATGTGAGGTAATTACAAACTGGACAAGAACTATAACTGAAGCTTTGCCCAACTTGTGCAGTAAAGCAAGTGAAGATTGTATTCTGTACCAACATGTCTGCCTTCTACAGCGGTGGTAGTAGATTCTGCAAATAATATTGTTTCATCATAGTTAATAGAAAACGATGATTGGGAAACGTCGGAGTGGTGCCTTGGTCCTTTTGCAATCTTTTTGCTAAAAAAGGCAAGTTCGTCAGAGCATGATAGTGCACACTGCCCTCCAAGCCCGGAAAAAGGAGGAGGGTTGGGCAAGGGGCTAATCACCCCTTCCCGTAAAAACTTTCTGATTACGGAAAC
>JANTCA010002841.1:0-11108 GCA_024741275.1 Chironex yamaguchii | reverse complement strand
TGTGAATGGATGGCAAGATCTTCCTAGTCGTGAAAACAATTCTTGGATTTACAGCAGAGAAACACTTAACTACAGCTATTTTAATCTGTATTTCTATCTGGATAAAAACATTACCTAGCCAAGGAATTTTTAGGTATACAGGACATTTTTGAGGCCAAAAAGACTTTTCGGTTTCAAAATCAGTGATCTTTTCTCGAAGAATTCTAGAAACAACATCCTCTAGATACTCGTTTTCAAGGAGAATAGATTTTATTTTACCTAGTTCCGATTTTAACTTAGATTTTGAAGAGATACAAAGTGCTCTATCAGCAAGTGTTCTGATGAGGTTGATCTTCCTCTTTTTTGGACAAAAAGAATCCCAACGAATGTATTGACCAGTAAAAGTAGCCACTTTGTATCTGTTCAAAATCTAAGTTAAATTCGGAACTAGGGAAAATAAAATCTATTCTCCTTGAAAACGGGCGATTTTCAAGTTTTGTACCACAAAAAGATTGTTCAAGTATTTGACACTATTTTGTTGTTCACAGTCAAACCTATTTTTATTTTATTTTTATAGATTTAGCGCAATGTCGCAAATTTTCAAGGCGATTTACATATACTTTCCTTTCTGACGTTTCATACTCTGAGGAGTGTCAGACGAAAAAAGCTTTTAAGTATGATTTTAGCGCAATGTTGCAAATTTTCAAGGCAACTAAAAAACTCTGCACATATTTGAAGCATAGAGACCCAAAGTCCTACTGTCCTTTGTCTAATTGCAATTACAGTCACCAGGACACAAATAATCCAAATTCTGTTTAGTTCACTACTACAAGCTATGTACAAGCAATTACTTAACTTAAACTAAAGCACTGCCAATATTGGCCAAGATAAAATGTAGTAAATAATAGTAAAGAAAAGATAATTCACTTCACATGAACAAGTAACTTGTGCAATAAACCTGAATTCAAATGCTCTGTAGTTCTTCAACAAGTACATATAGAAATTGTTTCAAAATACTACCAGGTCACCAACGTAAATCAATATTGATTTGCTACCTATAAAAGCCATGTGATTACTAATCAAATTACTAACACATCAACCTTGTAAACAACATAAGAAGAAAATTGGACACAACCATGTAAAATCCCGGAAGAAACTATTCCTATAATTGGTGTCAGCAGTTCTTACTGATGTAATATCCCACTGATGTGAGACAAGTAAGCTGTTACCAAGTGAATATTTCAATGCCTTTAATGAAAATCATTGTGATCTGCTGTTCAAAAGTATAGTTTCAAGTAGTTTAAACTGAGGTACAACATGATGACTTGAATGTTCCACAGCGACCAGCACTGCTCTGACTTGTTTTGGTGCCTGCAACTTCATTTCCGATGTCCATATACCATGATGCTTTGCAGTGATGTGACTCATATTTAAAGAATAGGTTGTTATCACAACCTCCAGTTATCACAGGTCCCTTGTTCAACATGGTAATTTGCTGTTCAAATCACTTTCTAGAGTTAAAAGCTTGAACAACTAAAACAACTTAGCTACATTCCTTAAGTGTTTGGACTCTTATGGCCTTGTAAATTCTCAGCTGTTGAAATTGTCTACTTGATGGTGCTCAGACCTAACTTATCATTGGCATAAAGTAAATATTTACAGGCTTCAATGCTTCAAAAAGAAGATTGTAATTACCAGTGCTGCCAACATACCTTCTCCAAATGTTTTTTGAACTTCATGTAATATCTTTAATCTGTTGAACCAAAAATCAGTGTTGCAAAGAAAACTAGGCCCTTTACAAGCTGATTACCACTAATTATTTTCATATGCACTCAAAACCAAAGCGCTGACTATAACCAAATAGTGATTAGGCTTTTGTTATCAACATCATTAATTCCCCTTACTACAGAAAATTAAGTAAAGATGTTGATATAACATGTTTATATATTTCAAAAGACTAGTAGAGAAACCCAAGGAAACTTTAGAAGTTCACAAAACTGCCAAACAGGGTCAATCCTTTTCATTACACGGCAAGTATATTTAGTGATACATAGTGATATTTTCATCCTTGCAAAGAGTTAAATAGTAAACAACATTTACTTTTTAAAGTTTTGGACACAGCTAAACTGACATTTCTTCAGCTAAAGTAAATGACAAATCTTTCATACTGTGCATTTATATGGATAAGAAAACTAAAAATAAATTAAATTCTACTGATGCCGAGTTTTAATCCTATATCATATGCATTTCAATTTCAACTTTCAATACTATTTCACATTTAAAGATGACATATCAACATCAAATCGTTCAGGTGTGCAAATTCACACCACTGTGTAAGATGTACTGTTGCAAGGGTGTGACAGAGAAATTGTACAATATATCCATATCAAAAATTACAATAGGTATAACAAAAAAACTTTCTATTATACAAGTCAGTCAATAAATCCAGTCATGACGGGGGAGTCGCACGAATAAACAAAATACCAAAGGTCAAAAACAAAACTTTAAGTCTTCTTCCACACTAACAGCATGATTAATATTCCTGACATTACATAATCCCCACTGTATAAATTGTGTTCTTTCACTCACATGAAATTTGAATATTTCTTACACACCAAACCCAAGCTATTGGGAAAATTGTGCCACACACAAACCTGGTAAACCTTTCAGGGTTCAAATCAGTCTTCAGGCCATCATCCTCTGTACAATTATATAATATTTGATGTTTTAGTAAAGTTTAACGGGCTGTTTGCTAATGAAAGTATGGATATGTTTCAAATTTTCAAAAATAATTACAATAATTATATCATTCGATTAATTAAATGCTTTGACTTTGAACTTTGTTTCCGTTTACTTAGTAGACGTCACATTTTTCCAAATTCAAGTTTTGTTTAAATCTGTGCAAAATATGGCATACATATACGATTTTCGCTAATTCTTAACGGTCTAGTTTGGCACATCCATCTAACACAATGTGACCCTTTCTCAATTGTCCTTGGCTGATCTTTCGCATTCGAGTTTTTAATTACAATTTTGGACGTTTAACACCAATACCTCAATGCCAAATGTCATTCACCTAAGTATTTTATACAATTTTGCTTCATGCCATATAAAACTCGTATGATGTCTGCAAATCGACCATATTCGTCAACAATTCTACGACAGCAGAATGTTTTGGCTTTAAAAAAGAGCTTACGTCCCCCTTATCAAGTAGAAGTGTCGCTCATTTTCAAAATAAACCCTTACAGAACAACGCATTCTTAAAACTCACCAAAGTTTAACAAACAATTGTCAGTCAGGTGGACAAAATTGAAAGCAAAACACCCTTCACTTAGGGTGACTGTTAGGTACTTATAAACCTACGCAAGATTACTACTAGCCGTCATCAAGAATGGCTTCTAGAAGTCAAATCCTGACGCAAAAATGCCATTAATAGCATGAATGTTTACCACGTACGAATCACGACCATTTGTCGGCTTATCATAAGATGCATGGCATATTCGCTTATAAAACAGACTGAACTTTCAGTTACAAACAACGTAAACCGAAAAACAGGTTGAACAAAAAGTGAAAAAGCCCACCAGCATTTGAGCAGCGAATAAATCACACGTGCCATAAAAAGTCGTTGATCGGGGATAAAAATCAGCGCCTTGCAAACTGCAAGCAACATCAAAGACAATTATCCTTGAACTCAATCCATTCATCATTTATTTGTTTTCAAAGAGAGAAGCAAGGAGTGTCTACAAATACCAAAAAAACAAGTTAATATCCACTTACCACAGCAGCTGGACGCAGTTAGCACATGATCCTCTACTCTTGATTATGGTGGTAGTAACTCATGAAGGCGGTATCGATCGCGTATATGGGGCCTTACATCTTCATCGATATCAACCAATTTTTCCAAGAAAGGTAAAAGTTCCAGTAACTCACAGTCATTCTGGTCAACGAACCAACTTTCAATAGGGATGCCGTTTGCTAGATGATATGCAAACGCTTGTGGAGAATTGTCAATTATCAAGGTTTTACTCAAATCGCGCCCGAGAATGCTGAGATCCTTGATGTAATTTCCTTCCACATACACACAGTGCTCACGAAATAACCGATGCCGAAAAAGCCTTCGTTTTGGATCAATAATATTCAGCAGTTTATCAGCATATACTCTCTTTGATGCTGTAAACAAGATAACTTCGAAAATTCTCGACACCCGCTCCAGAAACTCCATCATATGAGGCCGGGTTCTGACGAAAACTTGGTATAGGACATTTTGATACACCACATCAAAAGTAAGCGCTGCATCTTCTAGTCGGGTTAAACTGCAATGAACTAGGGTTTCGTCAAGATCAAGAACTAATGACATTGGTGGTGTACGTCGTGTTTTAAGCGGCAAAACTGCGGGTCGTGCAAAATTCGGTGGTGGGGGTGGTAGATGCCGAATAAAAAAGTAAGGATCTTCAAACACATCACAATCTCGATCATCGTCGACTGATGTGGTCACTGTTGTAGCAAATTCCGAGTTGATGGTTGTGCAAATGGCTGTGTACTGTCCTTCCCCTCGATCCCGAGTACCATCAGTAGGGCAATAAAAGGAATCGGTATCGCTGGACCCTTCTCCAGTATCAGACTCCGGTTCTTTGGTACCATTCTTAGAAAAGAGAGAGAATACAGGTGAAAACAAAGTACCAAATATTGATCTTCTCTCTTCTTTCGAGTGTTTATCGTCTACTTCATTATCAGCTTCTATACCATTCTCGGCGATGTTAACATCCAAATCACTTTCATCAGTGTCATCGGTATGTACAAATTCCCTCTCATGACATTTGCCTTGAACAGTTGAGCATTGATAGTTGTGGTTGCCATTCAGATCCGTGTACTCTCCCTTTCTCCTCCTTTTTGACGTTTTTTGCCCAGAGCTGCCATCAACAGGTTCATTACTTGACCAGAGGAATGTCTTAATGGAAGATAAAATACCACTTCTCTCGGGAGTATCCTTTAGAATGCGATCATCTCGTAAGTCTTCTGATTGCTCGTATTCACAGCGATTTCTTTTTCTAGAAATCACTGGCGACATGATTACAGCCACCACCAGAACTCCAACATTAGGTACAACACACAAGTTTAAAACGAGCACGCGTTCACTGCAATGAATTTCCAATCAATGACAATATATTCGTTATAGATTTAAAAGCGGATTTCAAGCTATGAATGTTGTCATTCGAGTAGTATACCATGAGCGTGGTCTCACTCCATCTTGGCATGGCTCGCCGTGAAAAATTCAGAGGACATAAGGTTCAGACTGGCAACATGCGCAGGCCAACGAGCGAATGAATGCATGCGTAATATACAGAACAAGGCAATGACACCGTCCCATCCCATCAACTCTAATTACTCGCTTGACTTTTCCTGTCTATCAAATTACAGAGACTTGAGTTGAGCAGGCTTCCGTTTAAAGACAAATTTAAATTATCTGAATGTCATCCATCTTGATATTATTTTGCCCGAGACCACTGTTTGGTGTCATGATTAAGACAATGTGTAGATGATTTTAATGTCCACATCGACGGTAAACTTTTTTAACAAAAAAACGCGAAGTTACCATGATATAATTACAGGATGAAAATTCTTTTTGAAGCATACTAACCTATCTGAGATTAATATGGAATGCTCTGTCCAGAAAGCTTTTAAAGGTCAATATTAATTCTCGTTTGAGATACACCTGAGTCTATTTTGGAAGATAGCATTAAGAAAAGCCAGGACGCTGTTTAGAATCATTCGTCATTTTGGGGGGAAAACATTTGCTCGTTACATAGTCAAAATAGGACTACAAGGAAAGAGCTTATCAGGAATGCTTGATTTCAACTATTCAACCGATAAAAACTAAGAGGATTGCCGTTACTTTAGTAACGGATGCCGAATTGACGTAGACACCGAGAAATAACTGAGAACTCGAAAGTAACTGTAAAAATAAATAACAGCATATATTCTTCCGCATTAGCACTTTTTCAACAAGCAAACTTATAGAGTAGAGAATAACATACGACTTTTACGAGCCTGAGTCATCTTCATCTACAACTCCCGGTAATGCTGTAAAAGTCTAATGAAAAATTAGTACCTCCCCCACCCCCGACAAACACAAATACACAGGTTTCAACAACCTAAAATCCTAAAACCTTCCCTCTTAATTTTACATCCCCTCTTAATTTCACAATCTGAATTTCTGGGAGTACGAGATACAAATAGTACCAGCCTTGGGTGCTTGAAAAATACTTGACTTTCAAATTACGGTTTTTTAAAACGAGCAATTCATCTAAAGTCAGAAGTGAAGCATAATATAAGATACTGGTGACCAACAGTTCTTAAAACGTTAGTCTTTTCGTGTATTTCACACATTTCATTTAATCATCTAAAACAGACCAAAAATACAACTCTTTTAGTTACACAGTTACTGAATGACGATGTATGTAGATGTTGGAGAATGTTTAGCGATCAGCAGAAGCTAACGACTAAATTTTGGAGAACATAAAGACGATCGAGACTACTCTGATGTGTTTTATGGTCGCATCTTGTTACTGAACTTAGACTGGGATGGGATAGGCTAAGCTAGGAGTCGCGGAATTTAATTGTTTGTTCAGTTAACATGACTCAGTATAATTGGAATTATTGTGAAGATGAGGGAATAACATGGAACAACGAGATTTTTTCCACACTGCAGCACATGAATGCTCTTCGCTTAAATTTTGCGCTAAATTACTTGTCCTCCTATATTGATACCGTTTCAAGACATTTAAATGAAAGCTAAACTACCTTCACTTGATCTACTCATTCCGCATTTTACCCACTAACATAGTCATGGATAAGAATGAATGGCGGAAACGACCAAACTTTAAAAATAAACTATTGTTTATGGTTGCAGCATATTTGCATACAAAAATGCGCGCGAAAATACTCAGATCGAGACCCACATGGCCTTTTATTCACATTCATCTCCCAGACAAGTTGCAAGGCACAGCATGTTGTTCATTTTCATTAAAAAGAGGTATGCTGATAAAGGAAACGGTTATAGTAGTAGAGTTCTGGTAATATTCACAAAAAGGACCAGGGTCGCACTCTTCAGAGTAGCCATAAGTTATTGAAGATTCCAGTCTTCAGAGACAGACTACCAACTCCAAGATTTGAAGGTAGAACTCCACTGACGAAATACCCTTGTTATGCTTTTCATTAGACATAATTGATGGGTTTTCGATGGGTGAAAATGCCATTCTAAAGCTACACACAAAATCTTGCACTTAATTACTCTACAGAATCTAATTTTGGGAATTATATGCCCATATATGGGAATATAATAGGCCTCCGTCGGACCGTGGAAATTGAGCTGTTGGGTGTTGACATGATCTAGGGGTTCGGCAACATCTGCTGTTACTGGCAAGTCCAATGCGAGAATGGCAATCCTTGCCACAACCAGTGCAGATGTGGGTGCTGGCGTGAATTTCACTCTGCGATTGTTCTTTGCGTGTATTAAGCCTTGATGCGGCAAAGTTTTGAACAGCTTAAGATGTTCATGTAATATGCTGCGTCATTTACCATGGTCAGATGCCATGTCTTCCCAGGTCTCAGGGTATATGTTGAGGGCTTTCACATCACGCTTGCAGTTAGCTTTAAAGCACAGATTGGGGCGACCTTGGCACCTCTTCCCAGGTGCCAATTCACTGTAAACAATGTCCTTCGGGATGTGTCCAACTTCAATGCGATGGACATGTCCCAACCAGCAAAGTCTAATTGTCATAGATGGCAGGCCTGCTCTTTCTAGGACCTTGCTATTTGTGGTTTTGACCTGCCATTTGATACCCAGGATGTTGCAAAGGTATCACATATGAAAGGAGCTGAGCTGGTGTTCTTGCTTGGCATAAGTTGGCCATGTCTCACTGCCGTAGAGGAGAGTGCTGTCGATACAGGCATTGAACACTGCCATCTTAGTTGTGGTGGTGAGTTTCGAATTCTCCCAGACCCAAGCAGATAGTTGGCCAAGTCATGTTGGAGTCATGTGGAGGCTTTTCCGATGAGCTTATTTATCTCTGCATCCGGGGTGTCGCTGGTGGAACCTGGGTAAGCAAATTTGTGGACCACTTCAAGCTGGTAATTGTCAATGGTGATGGTTGGTGGGGTGTCCACATCTAGTCCTAGCTTATAGTCAAACCAAAGGCTTTGAAGGCTTTAGAGAATCTGTCCATGAGGCATTGGAGCTGTTGTTTACAGTGTGATGTTATTACAGCAGCATCAGCCAAAAGATTGTCTCTGATCAGGAGATATTGTACTTTGGTTTTGGTCCTCAGCCATGCAATGTTAAATAAGCGGCCATCGTATCTTGTGCATATCTGCACACCTTAAGTTGAGGTCCCGAACGCATGTTTTAGGAGCATGGAGAAAAAGATGCCAAAGAGTGTCGGGGCCAGGACACATCCTTGTTTCACTCTACTATTTTTGATGTCAAACGATTCTGATGTTCCGCACTCATATTGGATGGTTGCCTTTATGTTATCGTTGAGAGATCTGATCATACCATACAGTTTGGAAGGGCATCCAATTTTCAGTAGTATGCTGAAGAGCTTTCCCTGCTAACCAGGTGGAATGCTTTGGTGAGATCTCTGACGGCGATGAAGAGTGTTTTTTGTTGCTCTTTGCATTCTCCTGTAGTTGATGTAGGGAGAAAATCATGTCTGTTGTGGAGCACTTGGCATGAAAACCACACTGGTATTCTTGTGCTTCTAAGACAGCAAGCTTTAGCTGTCTTAGGAGCACAACTCGAGCAAATAGTTTGCCCACTATGCTGAGGAGAAAGATGTCTCGGCAGTTGTTGCAGTCACTTCTTTCTCCCTTGTTTTTATATAGGGTGACAATCTTTGCATCTCTCCTATCTTGGGGTACAGCTCCTTCTAGCCACCTCAGGCAAAGGATGTAATATAAGGGCTGCATGAGAGTGTTTTTGCAATATCTGATCAGGTCTGGGGTCACTGCCTGGAGCCTTACTACATGCCAACCTGTTGATGGCCTTGTGGAGCTTTTCCATAGATGGCATGGTGTCCAATTCTTCTATGATGGGTAGGGATTTGATGACACCGAAAGCGAAGTCTGTGACGGTGCTTTGTCTTATCGCCCTCCTGTCTATTTGTTTTCCTATGTCAGTCGCCATTTTCCCGCTTGATGATTTTGTGGGGATGTTTTGCACTGAGTTGGTCCCCCAGCTTCCTGGCGTCTCGGAGAGCTTGAATGTTTTTGTCAGTTGGGGACTATTTGAGCAAAATAAAAGCAGCATGCTTTGCTTCAATGGCAGAAGTCATTTCACCAGCTTTGGCTTCAAACCAGTCGCTACTTTTGGTAGTCTTTTTGCCAATCGTTGTATTGGCTGATTTCTAGATGGCTGCCCGTAGGTGGAGCCAGCACTCGGTGGCAGAGTCAAGATGATTTTCGACAGCCAGATCATTTTTTAGGGTCTTGGAAAAATGCTTCCACTTTTTCCGGGTCCTGCATCAAGGAGGTGTTGTTGATGCATGGCTTACCATCTTGTCCTGAGTGATGGAGCTTTCTTGGCTGAAGTCTAACTTTGCAGCATATGAGAGCATGGCCTGTGTCGCAATCCGCACTATGATAGACACAGGAGTGAAGTACAAATGTAAGGCTTGTGGGCCTAAAGATGACCATGTCTAATCGATGCCAATGTTTCCAGCGTGGGTGTCTCCACTATACTTTGTGCTACACCTTTGTTTGAAAATAGCTGTTAGTCACACAAAGGGTGTGGTAGGAGCAAATCTCCAGCAGCCATTGCCTTTTTTCACTTATTTTGCCAACTCTTAAGTGGCCAAGTCAAGCAGGCCAGGAATCGTGATCGCAACCAACTCTGGCGTTAAAGTCACCAAGAATGATAAGATGAGCTTTGCTTGACAGGTTCGTGACCAGGTTACTAAGGCTGGAGTAAAACGCATCCTTTGCAGCAAGTGTGGATGTCAGTGTCGGAGCGTAGGCATCGAGACGAGGGCGATTGGGACTTCAAAGGTGTGGAGATGGAGGGTTACCAGAGGTTCATTTCCGTTGTCTTCCAGTTCGGACATATTCAGCAAGGAGTTCCGCACTGCGAAGCCTCGTGTTTTCCCGGCTCTTCGACGTTCTTCCCCTATCAGTGCATCAACTGGCAGATCAAGTAATACGTACTTTTATTAGATATATCAAAATGTAATCCAAAACATCTTTTCTCGATCTGTTAAATACCCATTTCGTACGTAAAAATGTTTGTAGATAATTTCTCCCCAGATGTGTAACACACTCTTTCTTTCGCATGACTAAAGCCTTGTAGATCGAAAAATCGCGAATGGAGCATTATCTTCTTCAAAAAGGCAGTGAAGTTACAAATTTATTTTACTTTGTAGTTTACTACAATTTTGAAAATGATATTCAATTCAGATTAATAGTTTGTGTGTTAATTATCTTTGTTATAGAATCTAGGGTTGTTTGAATCCCATTAACATGTAAATATTCTTCAGTTTTTTGCAGTACATGATCTTCAAGTTCAAATGACAGCAGCTATGTGTTTTTCTTTGTTTGTCAATGCTCCTGATCTATCCATCTCAAACACTAACACTTACCACATGAACCAATAGGATAGCTTTGCAAACACAATATTGTGTATTTGAAGAAGATATCATCAACATTTGGGACTCACGGCTTTTGAATGCGAAGCCTTGGTGAGGTTCTAGGCGGCAAAGCCTGGAAGCTCATGAATATTTGTAATGTGCATTACCCACATTAAGTAGATCCATAAATGGCAACTTTGTCAAAAATTCATGGAAACTTATCTAGAAATTAGTAGCTTGCTAGTGAAGAACAAAAGTACTGAACGTATCATGTAGAAATTTATCAGACTTAGCTGAAGCTTGAGCCATATTTGTCATGCCTGCAATTTATAGTGAAGAGGGTACAAAGTGAAAAATTGAATTACACTAAAACGATCTATTCCAAATAAACAACAAAACTATCAGACTTTACAGAATATATATATATATATATATATATATATATATATAAATCAAGAGTGGAGCAATAACACAATAGCTGCACTAAGTGGGAGCCGACCGGGCTCGAAC
>JANTCA010002840.1:0-11110 GCA_024741275.1 Chironex yamaguchii | reverse complement strand
TTATCTCGAGATCATCCGTCCGAAAAAACACGTTTATTCTATCGAAGAAACACTAATCAAAGAATTGAACAGATGATGCTGTTAACTATGATGTTATATCTGCTTTATTTAAATGTTATGTTTTGTTATTATACATACTACATATGTTGTATTACGTTATTAAAGCGACAGGGAATTTCTCTACCTTTTAACATTTTTTAATTTTTTTTTATTTAAATTTTGTGCCCCCCCTGGGAAAAATAAAAGTCGGCGCCTATGATTACACTTATTATCATTAGGACAATAACTCTTAACAGTTATTTGTCAAAAATCACTCATCTTAAAGATTTTTATCCCAGCGTCGTTTCCGTGCTGGCTAATTTGGGGCATGCGGAGATCTTGACTCGGGGACTGCTTTTGGCACTATATCAAATTTTTTTTACTCTTGGTGTCATTAGTAATCTCTGAAAGTTTCACACTTTTTTCACAAATTTGAACAATTTTGGTCGATATCAGCTCGACTGATAGCATAGAGAGTAATTTATCATACTGAAGAACTAAGAGGGGGTTAGTTCAAATCCAACTATGAGTTGCAAGCTTAGCGAGCGAAAACAAGTAAGGAATCAAGTTTAAGGAATGATTAAAAAGCAGACGTTTGACTGTGTTTAAGGTAACAAATCATGTTCACATTTATCAATAGAACAAAGGTTATTCTGCAGGTAAAGTTGTAAACTGGAACTTATTAGAAATTAGACTAATAATTGCTACTGACTGGCAATAATGCACTACCTTGGAGCTACTATAAACCCATTGAAATAAATAATTTGTAATTATACTACCCTTTTCAAGAAGAAAAAATAAACTAGAACCTTTTAGAGATTAGAGGGAGTTGAAACATAAGCTTGAAAAACCAATTTGCGCACATATTGATCAAGAATATCATTGTTGAAGGAAAAATGGACAAGACCCTGAAAAAGATGAGCACGTATGGCGTAGCTATTAAAAGACGAACTTGGACATGCCACATACAGAGATTGAAAGAGATAACATCAAATATTGGATCAGATAAACCATATCATATACCAACCACGATGCCTTTTTTGGAAACCAGCATGCCACATCTCTTCAAATGTATTGGGAATGTAAAGTGCAATTGGACAAGCTTTACCACAAGTCTGATAAAATCTTTCTGGGATAACAATAATCAGATCAGCTGTTGAAGTATTGGGACAAAATCTACTTAAATGGCTTCTTAAATTCACGATGTACTACCAAAGAATTATTGCTAATAGATTTAAAAGCCTTGCTGACAACTGGAACAACAGTAATTGGTCTATACGGCTGCACAAATTTGATCTTTGCCAGAGTTATCCAATACATGTATTATAGCATAACGAAACCGTAACTTAGAGTGTGTTACATCGAGTCTAATGGAATCCATTATGTCTATGAATGAATCACAGATTCTGTTAATGAGTTTCATCAGAGTTGTATCTTGTACGAGTAAGAGTATCACCTTGGCACAGTCTGACTCGGTAACCTTGATGTCAGACGATGGAAGGATTCAACCGCCCTTCTCGCTTGTAAGCGAGAGGTTGACACAAACAAGAGTAACCTAAGCGAGAATTGAAATGCATTGAACAGCAAGTGACGCAAATAATGCGCGCGTCAGCCAAAGCAGCAGCTGACGACGAAATCAAGGTAGCTTAAGCTCGCGATCTATATGTTCAACACTTTCAGTCTGTAAGAGGAAGATTGCAAGGATTACTCATCAGAACATTCAAAACCTACTGTAATCCTAAGAAGAATGATGTTTATGAACGTTTCTGTTTTTGGAACCAGACTTAAAATGAAGATGAGAATGTAGATTCATTTGTGATTCGCTTAAAGAAGAAAAACAAGACCTGTGAGTACGGTGATAATGCATTTACTGAAAATATACTTCAGGATATATTTGTGTTTGCCATTTCAAAAACTCTTGAGTACAAGTGTTTGGACAATCTTTTTGTGGTACAAAACTTGAAAATCTCCTAGAAAACTTGCGACATTGCACTAGAAACATACTTAAAAGCTTTTTTCGTCTGACACTCATCAAAGTACGAAACGTCAGAAAGGAAAGTATCTGTAATTCTGTATATGGCAACCTATTTATACGAAACATGTAGCAAAACTTGCCAATCCTAGACAAGAAAGGAAACAAAGAAAGAGAAAACGAAGAAAGAAAACATTATTGGTATGTAGGTCGCACGTCTCAGAGATTAGGTGACAGGATCAAACAACATGTTCCAGCCACTGTACGCCAAGCAACAATTCCTCCTAGAGAACAGCCATCTCGCGCTTGCAAAGCGAAAATGACTGCCAAAACATGCAATTCTGTCATAGGCCAACTTTTACTAGTAAATTCGGAATGCGCCAAAATGTATAAGGACGAGAATTGTCGGATAATTGACACAGCTAGATCGTCCTTTCATCTAAGTGTATTGGAGTGTGTTTACATTAAAACAAGAAAGCCAATACTCTGTAGGCAGAAAGAGTTCGTTTTTTCACTTGGACTCTTCCAAAAATGTTTTGTTTCTTTCTTTTCTCTTTCTTTGTTTCCTTTCTTGTCTATGATTGGCTAGTTTTGCTACATGTTTCGTATAAATAGGTTGCCATACACATATACTTTCCTTTCTGACGTTTCGTACTCTGAAGAGTGTCAGACGAAAAAGCTTTAAGTATGAGTTTAGCTCAATGTCGCAAATTTTCAAGGCGATTTTAAAGAAAGACTCTTGAGAGAAGACAATTTTACATTTGACAAGGTAATAAAGCTTGTCAAGGCTGCCGACGTTTCCCGAGTCCAATTTGAAGCCATGTCTGCTATTGTTGCATCCGAAGCTCAGGTTAAGGAAGTCCAAAAACCTTGTAAGTACAAGAAGGCAAATTCACAGAGCTTGTTATGAACGTTGTCATTGTTATGCATTTGTTGCAACTGCAAACTGCATGATGATAAGGCCTGTCCTGCTCGGTGGTCAGATGCACGTATCAAGGCCACTGGAAGCAGTATACAGGAAATCGCAGGGGTAAAGATACAGGTTTTGGAGCAGTATTACCATTCGTGATGCACATCACGTCCGTGTAAGGGCTATTTTATGGCAACTTCTACAAGTACTAAAATGTTCAACAGAGGAGGACATT
Source organism: Chironex yamaguchii (assembly GCA_024741275.1). Lineage (NCBI taxonomy): Eukaryota > Metazoa > Cnidaria > Cubozoa > Chirodropida > Chirodropidae > Chironex > Chironex yamaguchii. The sequence goes on along the minus strand of JANTCA010002840.1, from coordinate 7,954 downwards.
TATGTCCTGCCTACTGGGTCTGCAGTGCTCAGCTTTAATGCATCGCTTGGTCTGAAAATAGGCGAGTGACCGAGTCGTTAGAGTGCTTGCGCTCTGATCAGGAGGTTCTGGGATCGAATCCGTCTCGCGGCACCTTTTTTGTGGCATAGTCCCTGAAAACCATATGCCAGGGGTCAACCCAAACCATGCGGGGGAAATTGTTGGATGGTTGACTTAGCACTATACCACAAAAAATCGTTGTTGAGATCATGGGTGTCCAGTCTTGCTCAACTAACTCTTCACACTGGTTTAGTCACTCATGTTCAAGAACGACACGGTTCTGCACGTGCTAATGAGCAGTATAAACCGCAGGTCGGCTCTGCAGACAATGCTCAGATGAGTGATTGTAAATGTGCCTGTGCGGGCGTCTAAGAGTCACGGTTGCTAGCCACCTGAATAGACAGGTATCCTCGATATCGAGTGACCGGCCTTTATTAGTCTGAAAATTATAGCTTTCATCAGTGGAGTTGAAGAGGACGTCAAGGGAAAATATGTGAATCTGTATCTGGCCATGGAGAATTGAAGAGCGTCACTTACAAGAGGAAGGTCGATGCTAAAGATATTCAGTCCCCATTGACTAACTCTACCACTCATGCAGTAAGTAAAGCGAGAACTTCAAAAGCTCCAGCAGAGTGACATCATCATGCGTCATGGAATGGTGTGCGCCTACTGTAGTTGTCCCTAAGACAAATGATGCAGTTTGTATATGCATCGGTCTAATAAGACGAAAGACGGAACTGAGAGAAGGAGACGAGAGAAGGAGCCATTAGATAAAACTGAAACAGGGACATAGAGAGAAGAAACCATAAGATGGAACCGAAAGAACAAGCTAAGAGAAGCAAGCAGAAGATGGAACCGAGAGAAGGAACCGAGAAAAGGAGCTATGAGGGGAAGCATAGGAGGTAACCGTATGATGCAACCGAGGGAAGAGGCTAAGAGAAGAAATAATAAGATCGAACCGAGAGATGGAACTGTGAGAAGGAGATGCGAGAAGACACCTTAAGGTAGAACTGAAAAAAGAAGCTAAGAGAAGAAAGTAGCCGATCGAAGTGTGAGAAGGAACCGAGAGAAGGATCCTTGAGATGGAATGGAACAAAAGAGCTAAGTGAAGAAGGCAGAAGATGGAACCGTGAGGCGGAACAGGGAGAGCTGAAAGAAAAGACCAAGAGGGAAAAGATAGATGGAACCGTAAGATAGAACTCACAGAAGAAGTTGAGGGAAGGAGCCATAAGGTGGAACTGAAAGAAGGAGCTAAGAGAGAAAGCATAAGATAGAACCAAAAGATGGAGTAGAAAGAATGAGCTAGCAGAAGAAAGGATAAGATGGAGTCAACAGAACGAGATAAGAGAGAAAGCAAAGGGTGTAGCCGTAAGATGCAACCGATAGAAAGGGCTAAAGGAAAAATGGAACGTAAAATGGAACCGATAGATGGCACTAGGAGACGGAGATGAGAAAAAGAACGATAAGATGGAATTGAAAGAAGGAACTAAGGGGAGAAACCAGAAGATGAAACAGTGGGGGACAAACCGCAAGAAGGAACTGCAAGAACTAGCCATAAGATGGAACTGAAAAAAAAACCAAGTGGGAAATGATAAGATGGATTCGTAAGATGGAACCGAGAGAAGTAACTGAGTGAAAGATGCATGAGGTGGAGCTGAAAGGAGGAGCTAAGAGAGAAAGCATAGGATGGAAACATAAGATGGAATTAAGAAAAAAGAGCTAACAGAAGAAAGTATAAGATGGAACCGACAGAACGAGCTAAAAGGGAAAGCAGAAGATGGAACCGAGAGAAGGAACCGAGAAAAGGAGCTAAGAGGGAAAGCATAGTATGTGACCATAAGGTGGAGCTGAAAGGAGGAGCTAAGAGAAGAAATCAGAAGATGGAACCGTGGGGAGGAACAGGGAGAAGGAGCTGAGAGAAGGAACCATAAGATGGAGCTGAACAATGAAATGAAAGGGTTATTAATAAGATGGAGCCTTAAGTTGGAACCGAGCGACGGAGCTGAGGAATGGAACCGTAAGGTGGAACTGGAAGGAGGAGCTAAGAGAGAAGGCATAACATGCAACCGAGAGATGGAACTGAGAGAAGGAGACGAGAGAAGGAGCTATAAGATGGAACTGAAAGAAAGGAATTGCATCATTCACACCAAGTGCCTTCTTTTTCAATATGTTATCAACTGACCTGTAACAGTACAGAAGAGGTCTACCAATTGGGGGTTTGCCTGCCTTCACATAGTTCAAACTCCGTTTTATCATTGCATCCCCGTCACTTCTTACAATGTGTCCCCAGCACTCTAAACTCTTTCTTTCCAAGGTGTCAACACAGCTTCTGGTGCCAAGGTCTGTTCTAATATCAACGTGTTAGATTTACACTGTTAACCTACGTCTTAACATCACTCAATACAAGACAGTTCATACGCAAAACCCTTCAATCTATGAAAACACAGCACCAAGGAGGATAATCACTCCTTACGGGTGGTTCCAATAAGGGAACTACCTGGAATAAATCGCCTAGAGATCCCCCATGCATCGTAAATGAATGTTCCTGTTTGTAAACTCCCTCAAAACAAATCGATAATAAAGTTCCCTTATCCATTGGATATAATTCCATCATGCTGCGGCCTTTATTACGCTGGTTTTGCGTGAAATCACTAGAAAGTTGTGATTGGACAACCTGAGTGCCACGTGGGTCACAAAAAAAGCTTCGCCATGTATTCGCGGATAACAGTTTCCATATGGAAATTTATCATGAGCGACATCGGGATAGCATCGATTTTTTTTTGACAGTAGAACACCATTCCACTCTCTTAATGCTTTCCCGACATCGCCGATGTGTCGCCAGTGCATCGCAAGACGTTCAAAGAAAGGCATTCCCTTAAAACAGTGTCTGTCTGCAGCTACGATTATCTGAAAACTAGCCTTTGGTCACAAATCATCCCCTCCCCAACAAAATTCCACAACGATAAGCCACAAACCTCCATCTTAACCACTATCAAAGATAAGAAAACGACTGTCAAGCTTGTACAATACACGACCACAACCAGTGTGAACCACACAGCGACCACACACTACCCAAAATCAAAAATATGTTAGCTTTCTTCCTTTGCAATCTCTCAATGTTTGAACTGGAACATTCCTCACTATCTCGCTTTGACCAAAGAAATGTAATTGTCCAGACATAGAAGGATTCTTTAAGCTACTCAACTATAAAATCCCATATTTCTCTTGCTATTCCTGACCAGTTGTTGAACATATGTGGATGCTGCGTACATCCTTGAATCTTACATTTGTACTGTTTACGATGACCAAGTCTTGCAATCCCATTTGTTACATATAGTCATAAAGCTTCTATTACATAGAAAGCACTGCATTGACAAATGCACAGTTGACGTTGACCTTATCTGACATAATCACCTTCTGATCCATGACGACATCATTCGTTATCATATGTTTCTCTTGGCATATCTCTCACTCTCTGAGCCAATGGCGTTTATTTCCAATAAATGTAACTCTCTATGTTGTGGCCAACCTTAGTACTTTTAGGGCCACCCATAGTAACCGGCATTGGTGTATTTCTAGAAAGACCCTTACCAAAACGTTGTAGGAGACTAGCTAGATAAGATTGGCACTCGGCGTCACCAATGTAGTCTTTGAGAAATATCAAATCTTTGACAGCTTGAAAATTTAGTAGCTTGATGCTAAATTGTCGTATAACGCGTTTGAAGACAATGGCAGACTGCCTTCAAGACTTGACATTGTGTGTGTGTTTAGAGGGAATAAAAGAGAGACACTGTGTGTGTGTTTATAGAGAATAAAAGAGAGACTGTGTGTGTATTTAGAGAGATTAAAAGAGAGACAATGTGTCTGTGTTTATAGAGAATAAGAGAGAGACAATGTGTCTGTGTTTATAGAGAATAAAAGAGAGACACTGTGTTTGTGTTTAGAGAGATTATATGAGAGACTGTGTCTTTAGAGAGATTAAATGAGAGACAATTTGTGTGTGTGTTTGCAGAGAATAAAAGAGAGACTGTATGTGTGTATTTAGAGAGATTAAAAGAGAGACACTGTTTGTGTTTAGAGAGAATAAAAGAGAGACAATTTGTGTGTGTGTTCATAGATAATAAAAGAGAGACAATGTGTGTGTGTTTAGCAAGAATAAGAGAGAGAGGAAAGAGTCGGAGGTTGATAGAAAATGAGAGAGGAAGGAGTGTGTTTGTGCGTGCGTGTGTGTGTAAGAGAGAGTTATTGAGAGGGAGAAGAGAGTGAATTAGAGAAGGAGAAAGGAGGAAGAAAGAAGGGGGACAGAAAGAAAAATAGTGTTTCAAAGTAGCATTTGCAAGTGCAATGAGAGACTATCTTTACTTTCCACATTAAACATTGCAGTTTTCAAAAGAAGAAGAGTTGCGATATTTTCCACTTTTCCATTGCGAAAGAAATTTACTCGAGTTAACCATGCAACTATTATTCAAAAATTGCCTTTGAAATTCGTGGACCACAACATGTCATTTAATTAATTACAAGGAATGAAGTAATCTATCACGCTGAGATTTTCTTCTGTCTGATAATAGGACACATTTTTGATAAGTTGAAGGAACCATAGTATCAAAAATATAGTTTTGATAAGCAGCGGAGCTACTTGCTCCTGCTGTGCTCGATGAAATAGGATATGACAATCAAACGCTGTTGTGCAATACATTCTGTGTCGCAAGACGTTTCTCAATCTCATATTTCTAATCTAAATAAGTCGATACGCATGTGTCTTCGCATTTCACAGTACCAAGAATGACCTTATATGTGCCTACAATATGACTCTTATATCATAGTGGTCTTACAATAATCGTCAAGCTTTTAAGCAAAAGACTGGGGTTCGATTCCCATTAGAGTCCTGGCTATCTCAGTCTTCTATTCATCCCTGGAGTTTAAAATGTGCACCAGTACTGACTGCTCAAGGCGTACTGCTGTAGATGTGCTTCTGTAGACGTACCGCCCTGGAGTACTGCTCTAGACGTACTGATTTGGACATACTGCTCTAGACGTACTGCTTTGGACATACTGCTCTAGACGTACTGCTTTGGACATACTGCTCTAGACGTACTGCTTTGGACATACTGTTCTAAGCCTACTGAGGGAGACACAAAGAGAAAGAAAGAAAGTGTTTTTTTTTCGTGTGAGAGGAAGCGTGCTTGTGCTAGGGACGGAGATAAGACGAGGGGGAAGAGAGAAAGGAACAAAAAGAGAGCTACAAAGCATTTGCAAGTGCAACGAGAGCCTATCGTCATTTCACACAACAAACATAGCAGCTTTGAAAAGAAGAATTATTGGAATGTTTTTAGTTTGGTTTTCACTTTTCCATTGCAAAAGATATTTACTTGAGTTAAGCATCCGCCTCAGAGACAAAACAACGCAGTGTTTTGATCAAAATTGATGGCCCACGATACATCATAAATTTGCAAGGAAACAAACAATCTATCATGCTTTGTACTATTATCATCTGTGTGATAATAGTACAAAGTTCAGTACTTTCAAGAAACAATGTTGCTATTAATGTTTTGCTAAGCCGAGGAGTTGTCGCTTCTGCTGTGTTGAATGAAATAGGATACGACAATCAGAGGTTATCATGTAATGTATTCTATGTCGCAAGACGTTTATCCGTCTCATATTTCTAATCTAAATAAGTCAATACACCTTCCTATAGAATGATGGCAAAGTGGCTTTTATAACTGCTATCTGACGTACTGACTCTTATATATAGTGGTCTTAAAATACTGGTCAAGCTTTTAAGCAAACGACTACGGGTCGATTCTCTTTACACTTTCCTGGCCATCTCAGTCTCCTATTTATCCCTGGAGTGTCAAACTGGAAGCGGCATTGATGGGGAGGTAACAAAATGTGACTCAGGGATTACTCTCACTCTTACCACAAATACAGTAGCAGCATATGCAATAGAAGCATTTAAGTTGGTTTGGAGTTATCTTCACTCTGGACGCATTGCTTATAGACGTACTTCTTTAGGTGATTTCATCTAGACGTACTGCTCTCAACGTACTCCTGTAGAGGTGCTGCTGAAGACGTTTTGTTCTGGACGTACTCCTGTAGATGTGCTGCTTTAGACGTATTGCTCGTGACATGCTCTTGTAGACATACTGTTCTAGACGAGCTGCTCTCAATGTACTCCTGTAGAGGTGCACCTGAAGACGTTTTGTTTTGGACGTACTCCTGTATAGGTGCTTCTTTAGACGTACTCCTCGTGACATGCTCTTGAGGAAATGCTCTGTTCTTTAGGCGATTTCTTCCAGACATAATGCTGTTGATGTACTCCTGTAGATGTACTGCTTTAGAAGCACTGCTCTAAACGTACTCCTGTAGATGTACTGGTCTAGATGACCTGTTCTGGACATGCTGCTCTAGAGGTACTGCTCTAGACGTACTGGTCTACGTGTACTTTTCAGGACATACTGCTCTACAAGTACTCCTGTAGATGTACTGTTCTGGATGAACTGCTCTGGACATAGTGCTCCACACGCACAGATTGAGATGTACTTTTCAGGACATACTACTCTATACCCACTCCTGTAGATGTACTGGACAAAGTGTTTTGGACGTACTGCTCTAGACGTAATAGTGTAGATGTACTCTTCCAGAAGCTGTTGACTACGTTATGCATTTAGGTTCGTTTTTATTTTGTTTTGTCGTCTTTAAGTGATTTTAGTGCTGTGTAATATGTTGCACTCCTTAGAACAACAAACATTACCACGTGTAAGAATACGGAGTAATTTTACCAGTGAAATAGCCAACCTTTTGACAGCCAATTGTTGTTCTTCTTACTCTTGATCTGTTGTCGCCTCATCGCAAATAAAATCCGATATTCGCTTATATAACTTAATTATCAAGCTTGCATGCAATCTTAGTTACCGTTTTAAAAGAGGGATCTCACCAGAAAATCCTTTAACTTGTATGAGATAGAGGATATTGTGAACATCGCAATGTACAATCTCCTGAAGAAATTGGCAGAAAACTGATTAACACCAATCGTAATGACATGACCTTTGATATAGTAACTATCTTTGACAAACATGGCCCATGAGAAGTATGAGGGGTATATTTATGCCAATGATGGCTCGTTTATCAATAAGGAGACGAGGAAAGAAATAATGCTTAGGTCTAAGTTCAACAACACATACAGTTAAACTAAAAATGAGAATAATAGGGCAGATTATAAGAATCAGAGAAAATCTTCTGTGAACATGTACCGATAGAGCAAAAGAGCCTAATATTAACAGCTTGATGAAAAAACTTGTAACTGATATAAAAAATGTTTGGAATGCCGTAAGACAACACTTGTCCTAATAAGAATTATGGTCATCAAACTATTTTCCGTGCTTAATGCAGCCATTATCTCTGATAGTACTGAGGATGCAAATATTCTTAATAATTGTTTTAGTAACTTAGTAAGATCCATGGATGTATCTTATGAAAAGATACATGACCAGATACAAAGACAATATTGACTGTATTCCATATTGCCTGAGTATAAGTCATACACCATTTTTAAGAAACACACTTATTAGCAATCGTTGCTTGATTTCGTTCCAAAAAGTTAGCAAGCTAGAAACGTGTAATCAATAATCAAGCCTTAACGACCAAAAATATACTTCCATGGTTCGATTTATCCGTAAAACAGTACTTTATGCATGTGAATATTGAAATAAGTAGAAGACAAATATACTATAATTTTATCCCTGAAAGCCTGTTCTGTGATAGCTGGCTGACTATTCAACGGGTATCACGTTACAGGCTTGTAGGGACAAAGATCTGCTAGATTTGTCTTCTCCTTATATATATATATTTGAACAATCTTTTTGTGGTACAAAACTTGAAAATCGCCTTGAAAATTTGCGACATTGCGCTAAAATCA
>JANTCA010002839.1:0-11110 GCA_024741275.1 Chironex yamaguchii | reverse complement strand
AGGTGTCATCAACATACCGAAAATAAACAGACAACTTTTGGTTGTTTTCTTTTAGAATGCGCTCCTCGTAAAAGCCGCAAAAAATTAGAAAGTAATTTACATAAACATGTCCAAGAAAATCTGGGGTAACATTTCCTGATAACTTCACGTTTTGTGAAATTATCAATTCTGGGGCAAGTACTTATATTGGCGGCAACCTAGTTAAGAGAGAGAGTACCAGTGGTTTACAAATTGTTCGTTATTGATCCACGTGGTGTGGCCCTGTAGTCCCGTGCCTCCTTGTTGTTGCTCCTGTGTCAGGTCGGTTTCGAACATAAAAATTGACTTTCACACTTTTTATGTGATGAAACAAAGGTTGAAGTATGTCGTTAACAGCTTTACACGTTTTAAAAACAAAAGTCATTTTGTGCAAAAGTATTTTCATTTTCCAATTTTTGGTAAAATCATTGATTGGATAGAACGGTATCAATGCAATGTTGTTCGTTGCAGTGTAGGCAAAAATTCTTGACGTCCATATTCCGCATTGGGCAATTAATTAACAATGCAATTGTTACGTTAAGAAATTTGCTCTTTTAAGTAATTACCCTCATGGGCGACCCCGCGTTCCCTGAGGTTGTTAAAGGAACTTGTAGCTATGTTATGTGTTGTAATTTGCTTAAGTTTGATTCTAACTGGACCAGCAATAGCACTGACTAAGTGCCCCACTCATGACCAAAAAGTAGCATTAACCAATGTTTTCGTATTAATTTCTGAAATTTGCATCACCCATACAATGTAGATTATTAAGAAGTGAAAACAACCGCTGTTTCTTCCATATTGTTAATGTGTTTTTGCACTAATAGGGAAGGTGATGTTGTCCATAAGGGTAATTACTTAAAAGACAATTGCATCGTTAGTTAATTGCCCCATACGGAATATGGACGACAATAATGGCTAATGAAAATTCTTCTGCTCAAAATGGCCTTTGTTTTGAGCATGTGGTAAGGTGTTAGCGACATATTTCAAACTTTGTTTCATCACATAAATGTGGAAGACAATCTTTATGTTCGAAGCCCACTGGATGCAGCAACAACAACACGCGCGCACGGAACTGAGTAGCGCCAGTGAGTGGTTCAAAAATCATTTGAAGAGCGCGGATCTCAGCCAAGCGCCTCAGCCTCCCCTCCCCCCCCCCCCAATATTTTGATATACACCAAATTAGACACCCTATCGAGTCTTAGCTACAGTTTGATGTGAGTTGCAAATTTCATAAATGGTTAGTGCTGTCCCCTTCCATATCGTTCCTGCTATCTTTGAGTGGGTTATTGCGCAACAAACTTTTTCGCGAAATGATACAGTAGGGATCCAGAATCCAGGATTTAATCCGGATCAACACCAAATGAAAAATAATACTCCTTCGTTTGCTTTTCTGCTGTTTTGCATCCTAGTATCCGGAATGGTGGCAGGATCCCTATCAAACTATTTACAATGATTAGAAATCTCACCTTATGCAATTTTCACGTCATTCTTGTTAAGTATGACCAAACTATCACAGAAGGGAATTTTAAACTTTTTTACCTCAGTGTTGAGGAAAATTTCGAAATGTTCAGGAATCAACGATTTGATCCAGATCATCACCAAAATAGAATCAGCTCAAGCAAGTTAGGATATTAACATACAGCGAAAATTTGAACATGACACGTTAATAACCTTTGAGTTATTTTGCTAACAGACATAGAGACTATAAATGCCAAGCAGACAGACACTGGCAAAGTCATAACCTCGTCGACTGAGGTAATATATCGCAAGTTCGTGTGCAATGAAGGAAAGAAAAACAGAAGCAGAAAAATTATTTACCAGTGATATAGAAGATGAAGCCCTCCCTAACTCCTTAAGAAGTAGGTCGGCTCTGAGTATATAAAATAACGAGAACGGACCCCCCACCTACATTAACGTTTTCTGAGATAAGTTTTCGACCTGTTGTCTCCACTACAATCCTTTTGACCCAGTTATAAGACTAGAAATTGTGGGTATTATTTGTCTTCAAACTTAGTACAGTTTTCGTATCTAGTCATTATCACGCAAGCCATTATAATTCTCTGCTTAGTCGGTTGAGACAGAGAACTGTCTCTTGACCTTAACTTTCTTAATCGACTTTTGCTCCCGTGATGTTCCTTACACTTGTGTTGTCAGATTTTGAAAAAACTGCCATTCAGATGTTTACTTTCTTTGAAACTGCATGTTGATAAGACATGTAGGAACTCCCGACTCCTACAGTGATTTCCGTTTAGTCGGGTTTCTATGCTTGGTATCTATGCGCCCAAAGTTTTACTTGTTTGTTCGTAGTAGAGGTTATACTAAAGCTGATTTATATGGGTTTTTTATTTCAAGCGTCAAATAAATCTGGGCTGTTGATTTTCATTGGCTTGTTATGGCCCTTTTCTGTTGTCTAATGTGCAAGTTCACATATTAATCGCTGTTAGACATGTTTTGGTAAGGGAATGTGAGAGAAGGTACAAGTTCACATCATACATGATACCATGACTTTAGCTCCGTGACGCAACTATCATGGAGCAGTTGATTGCAAAAATAGGTAGCGACATGTAAAACTCGAGTACCCAGATTCGAGTGGCTTTTGTTATCATTAATCCTAGTAACACTTGGAACTGTCCACTTCTTGGCTGCCTTTTTTCTTTTATTTCTCAAAATCTTCTACTAACAGCCCAATGCGAGAAAAGGTGATGGTGGAGAATCCCTGTCTTGTATCAAAGACATGCTGACTTACCGACTTGCATTCGAGCGCTTCATCGATTGTCTTTCACGGACACTCATGATGGGAAGATTCGCATCATCATTTTATCGATGTGATGGGCAAGGAAGCCTGTTGGAGCTTACTGGGGTCTCAGGTCGTCGTCAACGACAAGTCTACGTCTACCAATAATATAAGACAACCCTACCATTTGGAAAAAGCTGGATTTTCGGCCAAGTCGTGAGGCGGAATCACATTGAGGATAGAGCTTTTGAAAGAACGTTTTTGTGTCCCTTGAAGTAACTATACAGGATGCTGTTTTTGGTTCCGCTCAGTGGATTTATGTCTACAGAAGACATACTTTTAGTGTAGCATGTTTTTGCATTTGCATGTTATTCTGCCTCCCCAACAAAACACATTGGATCGAGTTGTATTGTAGATAAACAACATCTGTATGTTCAAAAGATAGAAAAAATACTTTTGAAAAGTGTGTTGTTTATATAAGGTGCATTGTGTCGAGTTTACTACTGTTAATATGGTAGAAAGAAGAAGTTTGCTTGGCTATGTACACAATGGGAAAACCAGAAATGTCGGGAACCAAATTTTCTTAAATCTTGTAAAGCAAACTTTATTAGGTTTGGATTAGTCACCTTGTGGTCTGAAAAGAGAAGCAATAACGTTATATTGTATTTATTTGAAGGTGATTTTCCGCGAAAGGTGGATGGTGCTTCTAGGATCTCAAAATTCTTTAGTACAAGGTCGTTTTATTACTGGTACAAAGGAAAATCTTGTAGCCTTAGTCGCATAAGACGGCGTAGATTGAAGATTCGGGGAAAAAACCTCGTTTTCCCAGCCAGTAGCGGCAATTTTAGATTTTTAGTACTATACTTGTGTGTTAATTTTCTGTATGTAGGAATTTTTACCGACTACGTCGTGTAGAGTCATAAATGTTTTTCATTGTAACATCAAATAAAGATAGGTGAATGATGACCCATGCTAGACATATGTGGTGAACTTTACATCTGTTCTCATCATACGTTCACACGCCTACTTGCAAAGACGATAGTAATATGTATAAGTTGTAGTTACCAACAGATACTTTTGTTGGGTGTTTCACCAACTGACGTAGTGTCATATTGTAGTGTGAATCGAGTGTGAATGCGTTAGAATCTTTTTATCATTTCTAGTGGGCTATTTGTCTCAAATTGTAAGGCGTCAGGTTTGCAATTAAGAGACCCTGGTTCGAAGCTCCGATAATTATAATTATGACTTTCAGCTATGTTCCTCGCGGAAGACAACTCTATCTTCTTCATTTCTCTGCTTTGGATAGAAGCTTTGCATCACTTCGCCACTTTTTTCCATCAGCTTTGGTAGGACAATGACTCCGCAATCTCTTCGTATCGGTCTCACCAGATCGCACCCCTGATAAGCTGACCTGGGCAGTGGGAGTAGTTGTATCCTATGGACCGAATCCATTGATCCTTTGACTTTAGCTCCGTGACGCACCTATCATTTAGCAGTTGATCGCAAAAATAGATAGCGACATGGAAAGCTCGAGTGTCCCAGATTCGAGTGGCTTTTGTCATCACTGAGCACTTGGAGTAGTTGTGTCGTATGGACCGAATACATTGATGGAATGAATTCTCAAATGCCTAGTAAGATAATGACTGCGTAAATTGTTAACTTTGTTTCAAGAAATAGCCATAAATTTCGATAGAAGGATATCGGAAGTCATTTTGATCTTGTAATCCGCATATTAGTTAATATTAGACGGAGATCATCCTTTATGAAAATGCACCATCTTCCGCATGACAAAGACCTTGCAGGGCATCTTCCTGTTTCAACAAGGATGGAAAGGTTACAACTTTAGAATTTTGTTAACAAGATACTGACCTTGATGCACTTCATCACTATTCATTTATAACCTGATAACATATAACTCTCGTATTACCTTGACCAGTACCATGGGTACTAGGTTCCTTTTTTGTTGGGCACATTTTGAACCCTTAGTATCTTGTGAGTTTTAAGGGATATATAGACATGAAGAAGTACTCAAGTGATGGCGTCATGAAAATCCATTTTTGGAATTTCTGTATTTTGACCACCTATTTCCGAAATATAAGTTAACATAACTGTGAATGTAAAATTGAGATAAATTTATAGAAAATTATCTGAGATATGCCAAGTCGATAGTTCGTTCGTTCCTTATCAAAGCACTGTATGTCAAGCTTTCTTCATAATTGGATTTTGTAGGAAATTTTAGATATTTCAGTTGCCATATCTCTGGAAGTTTTCGTTATATTGGAATAAAATTTACTGAATTTTTAAATTTTTTGAGTCCTTTGAGAATCCATGATCAAAATTTCAAATTCTAAAAATAGATGTTTCTTGACGTCAAACATTGCATTTGTTAAAAATTCCCAAATTTGCAATTTGCTTTAATCTTGGTACTATTTTCATTTCTGACGCACAATTTTCAAGTATTCATTATTTCCCTGCATTGAATTAGCGAAGATAAGGCTTTTGTTTTGGTGCTGTATCAGGCAGCTTTTTCTGTTGCACAATTTATTGAGTTTAATTCATAATTCAGGCAAACAAAAAAATTAGATACAACAACTAACCACCATACATCAGCACACGAGTCACAGCTGCGAGTTGGCAATAAGATCATTGATTATTTTGAATTGAAAAAGTTGTATAACTTACTTAACGTAAATCTCTCAGTGCCAGGAGACACACAAGGCTTCAACATCTTTCCTCCATCTTGGCCACAGCGCAGTCGTCAGTCGGCTCCTTCCTCAACACATGGCCTATCCATTTCCATCTTCTTCTTACTCCTTTGCTGATCTTCTCTGTCCCTACCATTTCAATCACTTGAGTTTGGGATATGTTACTGCCAACGGATCTTGAAAACCCTCTTGAAAACCCTCCGAAGGCACTTGGTCTTGAAAATGTCATGTTTCTCCTCTTCTCCTTTGGTCAGTTTCCAGGTCTCGCACCCATATGATAGTACTGACAAGACCAGGCACTTGATTAGGGATGCCTTGGTCTTCCTGCCGATGTCAGTGGCTTGCCAAATGTTGGAGAGTCTTTTGAATGATGCGCTGGCCAGTGCTATCCTCTTCCTGACGTCTGCTGTGCTGCCTCTGTCCTTGGCTACGTTGGCACCCAGACATATAAAGCTGTCCACCTCTTAAAATTCTCTGCGGGTTACTGTGAGGTACTTTTTGAGGTAATAAAAATTATTATTTTTGTCAACATGTGGTCAGTTCATGCCCTTTCCTCTTTTCTTTACCTCTATCTCACCAACTAAGGTGTATTAATCAAAAAGCATCGCTTGCTGTATACATTGTTAAAACAGCATTTTATTGATTAATACCATAAATCGTGTTTTAACATCTTCGAACTAGTAACTAGATTGCATTTAAGCAAGACAGAGCTCTTTTAGGCTTAAAAATAGTATGGTTCGTATGGTCTGTAAATTATTGTATTATGAAGCTAGGTATTGATTTGTAAAATTTGCCTAACCAAACATAAGAACCTTATATGATTGTCCAATACTCTGCAAATTTTCATGCTTTTAACACAATGTGCACAATTGTTGCAGAAATCTTCTTGACTATTCGACCTTCCCTATTGAGCCTCTGATTTTGATGTTTTTGGCAAATAGCGGTTGCTGGACCACCTCGCATGTGACTGTCGTTATATCTCAAGTGTGTGCAGACCATTTACTGGACATCGCTCGCTTTTCTTGTAGCTAAATTCCGACTCAGTTTTAATAGGTACGCACACTTGGTGTGAGTTACCTTTTAAGTTTATAGACAGTAAGTTCTAAAGATGGTGTTCAAAAGATTTTCTTTTCCAATTCAAATTTTCATTATCCGTCTTTTAGACCTTGATTGGCTTTGGTCCCAGCTTGGTATACCTGTTGTTCATCTAGTGAATTTGAGCGTGCTGTGCCCCTGTGGTTCGCTGTGGTTCCCACTTTTTAGCGTCTTCCATGTTGCATTATTTGTGGGGAGTCGTATAGTTAGGAAGGTATAGTTGCGTACTTATAAATATAGAAGTAAATTCGTGACGGATATGACTGAGCAAGCATTGGAAGTGTTCAACGATGATAATTTTTACAATGATATTCACAAAAAGCTTAAGGACATGAGAGTGCATCGTGTAATGACCGACTTATATCTTTACGTTGATGGCATTGAGTTTCCAGCGCACTCGACGCTATTGGCAGCAGGATCAGACTATTTTCTAGCGATGTGCGAGTCGAATTTGATTCCATCAAATGGAAGGGTTGAAATTCGTGGAATAAAACACAAAACTTTTGCGCAGTTACTGGATTATTTATACAGCGGAACAATCAATCTCTCGGAGGACAACATAGAGGAGGTTCTTCGTGGAGCAGCTATGTTCCTACTGGAGAATGTCAAGCATAAGTGTTGTACATATCTACAAAATTTCATGAACGTATTTAATTGTTTAGGAATTTGGAGAATTGCAGAGGAACTGAGCTGTCAAGATTTATCGAAAAAAGCGATGTCGTTTGTTCAGGATCATTTGCCTGATGTTATTGACACTGAAGAATTTGGTCAACTACCTCTGGAATGGTTACACTCATTGACAGAGGCCGACACTTTGTGGGTTGCAGATGAAGACATTGTTTTTGAAGCTATCCTAAAGTGGGTGAACTACGATTACGGAAACAGGTCAAAATTCTTTCCTAAATTGTTTAAAACAGTACGTTTGCCGTTTGTGAGCGAGACCTTTTTCCAGGCAAACATACTGAGCAATGAGTTGGTCCGTGACAACGAAAATTGTCGAACTGTCCTGTCTGATGCGACCAAACATCGACAAGCAGCTCGAGAGGCACTTTGTGCCGACTTAGCTGATCAGGAAATGTTGCCACTTTACTTGAGACCGAGAAAGTGTATGAGAGACGTTGAGGTGGTTGTGGCTGTTGGTGGAGTGAATGCACTATTTTACAACGTGGAGACGAACTTGTGGCTGTCATTTGCACCCATAACGACAAGACATTGCCTGGGCATGGAAAGTATTGACAACAAATTATTTGTTGTTGGAGGCAGTCGAGAGTGGAAACGGTTGGCAACTGGCATAAAATTCGATCCCAAGTCATGTGAATGGGATACTATAAGCCCTATGCAACGGCAGAGAAGTAATCTGGATTTGGTTGCCTTAGATGGCTATTTGTATGCAATTGGAGGTTATGATGGAATTCAGGCTGTGAGGTGAGTAACGATTTTAGTGTTGTATACGTAACAGTTATTTAACTTGCAAAAATCCAGGCGGCATGAACGCGGTAACATTCTTGTTGCTGTTTCGTTTAGTTTACTTTTTTGGCCGGAATATTTTGTTACTGCTCCAATTATTGCACCGCATTCTTAAAACCGCCTCATGTCTATTTTTGCCAGTTCATGTGACGTCTAGAATTAACCCACACGCTTAAAGGATTGTGTTAGCTATTATCCAATTCATGCAAGGGTATGATTTCATTTGGCCCTCATAATTTCTCCATTATTTGTTTATGAAAATGCATTTGGCCATAAGAAGTTCTAAAAGTTTTGCGCCATACTGTGTTATTTTAAAGTGATGCCCATGCTGCAACTTGTTTCTGGTTCCTTGTAATTTGATGTGCAAGACACGTCCTCAAACTCAGAGTAGTTTTAAGTTACATTTTGACCTCCTGGGTTTTCTCATAGATCTGCTACACAACTTTGATAGGGAAATTTGCACTTAAGCCAACATAATTTAATTAAGGGGAATTTAAATTGTACCTTGGAAGTATATATGTCCTTAATATAACCTCACATATAAAGAACATGCCTGTAATATATACTGATATTAGTTTAACTGATTTTATAGTGTTCCAAGAACTAACTTATCACATATGGGAAATGATACTGTAGGAAAGGACCTGCATTTAATATCCTAATAAATCCTGAGATACATCATTTTCCGCATGAGAAGAGACAAATCTAGTTCAAGACCAAGAAAAGGATCAGATAAGTAAAATGGTCTGATAGAAACTGAAGTCTGAAGAAAAGGACTAAATGTTTCATGGGCCCTTAGTTCGATAGGCTACAATAACTATGTATTACGATAGGTTTTCTGTTCAGTGTAGTCCTACACAAAGGTGTTATTAACTATGGCACTCGCATAGTGTAACAAAGTTCTCCCTGATAAACTACTGTTTTTGGCCGTTTTCAAATAGAAAATAGACTGATTGTACCTGCTGTGTAACTCATGAGCAATGAGACCAAAACAATGACAGTTTTCTCTAAAGATCTTAGAGAAGTTTTTAGTACACTCAGTATGAAAATAACTATGTTTGATTGTGATGTGTGTAAGAATAAAGTTATGTACTAAATTCTCCTTGGGTTTTTTGACAGTTCTTTTAAACACACACAGCTTTTACAGTACATCCAATGTAATAAAAACCAGTAAATTTTGATTAAGGCTTGCAGGACTTCATTTTTGCAGTATTAGGCTGACGTGACCATACATAAATTGTCTGTTATTCTATAATCCTTTTGAAGTGTGTTTTTTGTTTGTGCTTTCAAGCAGTTGTGGATTGCTAACAGTGAGGAAGTCAACCCAAACAAATGTTAAGCATGTAATTATGTAAATGATTAATCATTTGTTAAGCAAATTATCATATAGAGGGTGGTTCAGTATGAAGAGGTTGGTCTGCCATCAAAATCACACAGAGGAAAATTATTTTGGGAATAAAATTTTTGCAAATTTTCAGTTTCTTGCCTCACAGATTCCTGAGGGTACCATTGGTCCTTGTTTTATTTCGGTTCTTAGTCTGATGATTTTTTTCTTAAAATTATTTTCTTGATCCCAGTGTTAGCTTTTTCTCAGTCTTTTGACCAAAATCCAGACTTGTGTTCTAGTAAATTGTCCTTATTAAAATTAAAGATTGTGTGCTGATTCAAAGACTTTTATTTAATTGAGAACTTGTTGCCCTGAACATGTTGACAGCTCATCAATGCATCAACCAATGCTTAAGCACATGTTTCAGGAAGATCCGGTTTATAATTTATTTGGCCAAGAATTTTTAACTCAGAAGTTAGCACCTTGTGCCATGAAGAGTATGTTTACAATACACAATGGGAAGGGAGAAACCTACTTGACTGTAGTTAGTTTGTATGCCCATTTGTAACTTTCAAACTGTTTCCAGTGTATTTGTAGAACTAAGTCATCTCAGTGTATCAGATACATATGCTTACTTGGACAATAGCTCATCGTGACTTCATTTATAACTATTCTCTCTCGAACAAAATTGTGACAGCTATGCAGTGCTTTGCCTCGTCTTAATATTTAGCATTGTTGACTAATTCATTTGCATGTTGATTATTCTTGTGAACATTGGTTGTTCTTTCCATTGCTCTCCAATTAAGCATTGCAGCCTATATAACCTCTTGTGTGGGTGAGCTTGAGGAGTTACACTTGGCTTTGCTAGGAAATTGAACACAGTAGAGTCTGTTGATCACTTGCCCAGTAGGCATCAGTGTATCCAATCAACTATGCATTCTGTTTCATGATAGAAAATTTCAGTCCATAGTTCATTGTTCCTTGAAGGAAATTAAGAACACATTTGACACCTATATTATGATCTTAACCTGGGTTTGACAAATATTGTGATAGTACTACATGATCGACTCATGAACATCGAGATCCGGCGGCGGCGTCTAAATCAACCCATGATCACGGAGCTGTGCTGGCATCATCACCTGCAGTGGTTAGGGCACGTTGCCTGGATGGACCCTTCCCGAATCGCCCACAGATTGTGACGAAGCCAAGCTCCTGCTGGGTGGAAATGCACTCGCTCTGCCCCAAAAAAACTTGGTCCAAAATGATCCAGCAGGACCTCAAACACAGGGAACCCCCTTCTGAATCTACGGGGAACTTATGATGCCGTAATGTGGACTAACCACTTCACCGAGATTGTACGCGACCTGGCTAGCAACCGAGTGTAGTGGCGACGACTTACACAACCGGAGCAGGCTACAACGGATGATCCTGGTCATCACATTGAATTGCCTTAAGTGTGTGTTTATTCCACGTGGTGCAGGAATATCAGATTTATTTACAATTGATTTTTAATACCCCATGTACATGGGAGGTGAAGTAAGGGGCACCACTACACACTTTTGTCACCTCATTGTCACCAAACATGTTCACATGGTGTCTGTTGATTTGCCTCTATGTGAAAATACGATAGATATTAAAGTAAGCCACTGTATCGTGCAGGGGCGGCGGGCACAAAATTTCAAGTGCAATGACATTTCTGGGAACAGGGTGGGGTATTTCAAGCCACACCCAATTAAAGACAAGAGCCATAAGAAGATTTTTACT
>JANTCA010002838.1:0-11111 GCA_024741275.1 Chironex yamaguchii | reverse complement strand
CTATATATAGTTGTTATTCTTCTTGCGTACCATATATAGTTGTCATTCTTCTTACGTCCTATATATAGTGGTTATTCCTCTTGCTTGCTATATATAGTTGTTATTCTTCTTGCGTACCATATATAGTTGTCATTCTTCGTGCGTACTATGTATGGTTGTTATTCTTCGTGCGTACTATATATAGTTGTCATTCTTCTTGCGTACTATATATAGTTGTTATTTTTCTTACGTCCTGTTTATAGTTGTTATTCTTCTTGTTTACTATATATAGTTGTTATTCTTCTTGCGTACTATATATACTTGTCATTCTTCTTGCGTACTATATATAGTTGTTATTCTTCTTGCGTACTATATATAGTTGTCATTCTTCGTGCGTACTATAATTATTTGTTATTCTTCTAACGTCCTATATATAGTTGTTATTCTTCTTGCATACTATATATAGTTGTTATTCTTCTTGCGTACTATATATAGTTGTTATTCTTCGTGCGCACTATATATAGTTGTCATTCTTCTTGCGTACTGTATATAGTTGTTATTCTTCTTGCGTACTATATATAGTTGTCATTCGTCGTGCGTACTATATATAGTTGTTATTCTTCTTACGTCCTATATATAGTTGTTATTCTTCTTGCCTACTATATAGCAAACGTTTAGGAAACGTTTTGTGTGTACATTGTTTTCAGGCCAGTTCAGTTCGGTTCATATATAATTTTACCTATTGGGAGAGCTCCTCCGTTAAGTAATCCCCTGCATACAGTTTATTTAATTCCTCGTATACTTATAAATTGTGTCAATTTCCTTGTATCATTGTATTAATTTTACTCTATCAATATTATTTCAGTAAATTGTTTGTTTGTACTTTTAGAATAATAAATTGTAAGTAGAGAATTTAAATTATAGGTAAACTGATCGAGGAGAGAGCCCCCCTGATCGAGGAGAGATCCCCCTATCGAGGAGCGAGCCCCCCCTGAGAGACCAACTAAGAGAAACTTTGAAATGAAACTTGCTGTCTAATGTGATCCAGGGCATTGAAGCAACTAAGTAACTAATATTTCATGACGATCTATTCATAGTTTCAAAATATCCATCAATAGTCTTCTTGAGTGTGTTGTTAATTTGGTATATTGGTAAGGTAAGGTTTGGTTGCGAAAATAACGATTTCTTATCGCAGATTAAATTGTAGATACTACTGATTTATCAATAAAACTCTGTTGTATTGTACTTGATTCTAGCTCATTAACAGATTCGCAGAGAATGATTCAAGAGCAACGCTATGTAGTGTAAGTGAAATGATGACTTGCTTGGTAATATCTCGTCATTGATTATCAATGTGTTGCTGAGTACAAGTCCATTACAGTTCTACGTCATGCAAACCGCAATCTTTGATTATTAAATCTGCTCATACAACCAAGTCAGCTGTAAATCTCCTGCCGACGTTTTCCTGAAATACGAAAGCTGTATTGGAGAGAGTTATTAGTTAACACGTAATTGATAAGGATGCAGAGAAAGGTCTTTTGCGAACAGCTTTACTGAAATGATAGTCGATATTTCCCTATTCACAGAATGCTTAATGGACAGAAGCCTTGCGATTACCAGAACGATTTAGATGAGGTAGTCTTGTGTATAGAGCAAAAGTTATAATTTTGACCATTTTATCTTTCTACGGAGATAAATAGCTCATAGATAAAGTTGAAAGACTTACGTCAAGTGCATGCTGTGCTGGTTTAAACAAATGCAGTTTTTAAGCATTCATGCCAGTAGTCGAACACAAAGTAGTACGAGTTGACGATCTGGGTTGAATGGCTAATTTTACTTTAAATATTGTGCTATTTAGCTCAGTATATAAGGCTTAAGATTAGCAGTCGTGAGGCCCAGACTCAACACCCCAGCGGTCATAATTATAACTTCACTTTTGTGATAATGCAACGTTCCTTGTCACTTACTCAGTTGATGTGTTTTTAGCGCAGGTAATTAGAGTGAAGTTTACTTCGAAATAATCAGGGGAATGCCTCGCACCAAACTTTCGATTTACTTGATACATTTTGCAATACGAGTAACAGAGAAGTACAGTCATAACAATGATCGCATGGATTTGTCAGGATTTAGGACGAAAATGCTGGATTTGAAAGTGTCAGGATAAAAAATTGACCGATAGCAAAAAAATGCATAACTTGGCCCTTCACTAATTTTCTTACACTTATCTTTTTTGGTGTCTTCTTATTTTGTGGTATATTCTCTTTGTTTACCCTTGCCCAATCATAGGATCATTTCTTTACTATTTTCCATCTTAGTTTTCACTACATATTTTGCATTGTCGCTCGTTACAATACTCTGTGATTCATGTCAAACAAAAATCTTTACAGATGAGTGTATGACTTTAAACATATTGTAAGTTTTTCACAACTAGGTACAGTGGACCAGATGACAGTCTTGCCAGCCAGAGCTTGCGAGTTCGAATCCGCGTCACCACAAACAAAATACTATTGAGAGAAGATAACGGGAGCCCACTCTCACACAAACATAAAACTAAAGTAGCGGCAGAAGAAAAATAGTTCAAAACTTTCCTAGTTGTTGTTGCAGCATAGTCGTTATCGAGTGTAGCTGATTCCCATGCCAGAGTTAGGGCAGTTTACTAGGAAGTGAGCTCTTTATGAGAGTGGGCTCCCGTTATCTTCTCTCAATAGTATTTTGTTTGTGGTGACGCAGATTCGAACTCGCAACGACTGACTTGCAAGAGCGTCGTCTTGTTTACTATACTACTATGTATTGCTAGTGTTTGATGATTTTTACAAGTCTCTCGCTGTTTCCTTTTGTTTGGGTACAGTTCACTCTTATTTAAAGTGTCTAAGTACTAACCATTTTCGCGTCGCATCATTCTGAGTCATTTTTAGACATTCGGGTTTTTTTCCACAGACCGGGGATGAATATTTTCAAGATGTAGAAGTTGCTGTGAAAGGACTCATCGATGCTTTTAAAGTAAGTAAATATTTATTATTGATGATACATTAAAGGTACTTATTTACTCAGTTTTGGTAGATTTTGGTGTAATTCTCGCGCCGTGTCAACGACAATCCTACTCATGCAGCTTTGTTGTTAAAAAATGGCGACACTCATGAAAACCTTGGTGCTGATCAGTCTGCGAGTTTGTAGTTTAAAGTGTTATGGACAAATGGTCACGCTGGCCAGAGCCTGAATTGGATGCTGAGGATCGTGCATTTGGCAAAACTTAAAATTAAATTTTAGCAAAACCGAATGGTTCTAATCAATTCCCCCAAACTGAACAGACTCCTTAAAAAAGTGGAGGTAGACCCTTAACTCTTTAAGAGGGTCATATGGCCCCTTCGCACTCAAGCAAAAAAACATGATAAAGCTGATCCATGAGTGATGTATCTTCAAAGACGGTACATGTTTATCAGGAAGCTGTTTCATTGGGACAGTGCCAAAACACCAAATACTGAAACATGACAAATTGGGAGATTTTGACTGAACCATCAAAGGTGCCGTCGTAGAGCCTCAAAGCAGCACTTTTTCGTGAAAAAGTAGGATTAACCAGCATGACACAGAAAAGCTTGCCATCTCAACTGTCATCCTTCAGTTAGGATGCCAGTGACAAGTTCAAACTAACACAGCTGGTTTTATACTGAAGAGTAACGTGTAGATTATTTGCAATAAATTTCATTTATGAATTACAAAAGCTCGTTGCAAACGCCGGTTTTTACTAAAATTTGTCGAATCTGAAAGATTTTCTAAGTAGTATGGGGTTGTCAGATTGACAAAGTGTGTCGTATTTCCATTGCGAGTATTCACGCTTTTCTTCTCAGTCTTGATTATGATAATGATTGCGAATTCAAGATGTATATAAAAAGACAAATTGCGACATTTTATTTTTCTTGAAAACTGCTAAGCAAATATTTTGGGCTTAAGATAATGGTTTAAGCCAAGCATATCCATTCATAGAATTAAGCAACTGTAGTTCATGCAGAGCTAATGTTGATAGCCAAAAGGAGCAGATTCATTTATAGATTGCTCGAAAAATGAGCAGTTAAAGATTAAAGATTCAGTATGTTAAAGAGTGCATCATCATTATCCATTACACCCAGTGGCGTGTAGGGCAACATGTGTAGGGCAACATGTCCTCTCGGCTTTGGCCATCAGCATTCATACGAGTCCCATCGAACCCGGAAGGCCCACCATACGCCGAAGTAGAGTTTGTCTTTGCTGCTGTTTCCATAACGTAGTCGTTTTTGCGGGACAGAGTTGTTAGCACTGTGCCCAACCCCCAACCTGGAGGACCAGTAGATCACTCTTCGTCTGGCTTCTATCCGTCGACCAGTCTGGCATGGGTGACCCTACCAGGAGCTTGAGCTCCAGCCAGCATAGCTCTTGGGATCATTGAAGCACGCAAGCCCCTTCATCACGGCAGGATGGTAATCTCGGAAGGGGTAAAGAGTGTAGGGTAGAGAGACGGATCAAAATTAGCCAGTCAGAAACAAAAAAGAGGCAGAAAGAAATTGAAAACCCGAGCATTATTGGAAGTGCAAAATGAACTCTTTCTACAGAGTGCTGGTTTACCTGTTTTATTGTAAGCAGACTCACTTAGATGGAAGGAAGATCTTGCTGGGCCAGTTGTCTCCAAAATTATCGCCCTTATACATTATGGCGCATTCTGAATTTTCTGGTAAATGTTAGCCTATGTCAGAATGGCATGTGCTGGCAGTCAATTTGCTTTGCAAGCACAAGATGAC
Source organism: Chironex yamaguchii (assembly GCA_024741275.1). Taxonomy (NCBI): domain Eukaryota; kingdom Metazoa; phylum Cnidaria; class Cubozoa; order Chirodropida; family Chirodropidae; genus Chironex; species Chironex yamaguchii. The sequence goes on along the minus strand of JANTCA010002838.1, from coordinate 6,363 downwards.
TGTACTCTAGGAGGAATTGATGCTTGGCGTAAAATGTTTGATCCTCTCACCCAATGTTTGAGGAAGTGCGACCTACATACCGGGCTCCACATTGGCACAGAAATGCATATACAACTAAGTTTTTTTGTGTGGTAGGTATGCAATCTTTAGGAATGGATCATCCTAGTCGTAAAAACAATTCTAGTATTGGCAACAAAGAAACATTTCATTACAGCTTTTTTATACTGGGTTTCTACGCGGATTAAAAAATTGTCTGACCAGGGACGCTTAAGTTTTGTGACGGCCAAAAGTTTTTTCGACGGAAAAATCAGTGATGTTTTCTCGAAAATTGCTAGAAACAACAAGCTCTGGAAGTCAAATTCTAAAGTGGGGAAAAAAAAAGAAATACAGTCTTCTTGAAAACGAGTATGTAGAGGATGTTTTAATGACAATCATTATCGGTCTTATGAATTTACGGAGAATTGCAGCAAGATGTTTAAATTTTAAAGCTAGTGGACGTTTCCGTGAGCACGTGACTCGGGCTCAGCCCTCGATAACGTTGGCCAAGATCCACAGCTGAGTTATCATCGGTGTATGTGACGTGGTATATTGGAAAATGTGAAAACTGAGTGTAAATATTTGAAAATAATTAGTCTCTATATATGATGTTTTAATGTAATGCCCTCCCTCCGTTTTTCTGTATGTAGGTAAAAATATTTAATCAGCCAATCGCAAACGCAGTTCGAATCTACGACATTCTTATATCCCATGTCACTGGACATTATGTATATGGCTTCGTGGCAGATGCTGCAATGAGCACCAGAAAGAAGGTACGTCGCTACGAAGCAATCACTGAACGTGTGCTTAAGTTATTGCGATTTGATTGATGTCTGCTGTTATCTATGATACGGAGGTATAAGACGACGATAAAATTGAAAGCGTATACGCGCGTGGCTTGTACTGTGAAATAATTTTTATTATGAAATGATCCCCGGGCATATAGTGACACTTATCTTGATTTCTGCCTCATTGATTGCAAAAGGAGCCTCCAATGTGGTTTGCGTGATTTTGATGACACCTAAGTTTTGAAAGCATGTTGTTTTAGCATTAGTTTCTGATGCTTAGCCGCCTACAGGTCATGGCCATAAAGGGTCTTGTTTTTATATTAATGCTATATCGCGGTATCGGTGCTCTCCTCGTATTTGAATGCAAAGGTATTGGTCATTGCCCCCCTTAGATTGAGGACGAAGAGTTTTAACTCATCAGGGTTGGAAGAATTTAAAGTTTAGCTTGACTTATCTGGACACAAAATTGACGACGCAAACTTTCAGGTCGGCAACCCTTTGCAAAATGTTTGACAGATCCAATTTTAATCCGATGCTAATGGCAAGGTATTTGGTGTCAAACATTTCCGCTCTGCTATTTTGTGTTTAAAACAGCAAATGTTTAATATCAAAAATATCAAATATCAAATATCAAAATCTGAGATCCTGCATTGGGAATACGTTTTAGTTTTCGATTTTAACAAATTGCGTATATCGTTCAATGGAAGGTCAAGGAGTTTGCCAAATTGGATAGTCAAACCGTGCGATTGCAGAATGTCCTTAATATGGTTGTATTTTTATTAACAAAATTTGGGTTACGCTTAATATCTCAATTTAGTTTTGCGGAGGATAAATTTTTTTTGCTACAAAAACATTTACGATTAAGACTAACAGAATAAAGTTTAGAAGAAAAAGCCTAAATTGAGCGTAAACATGGTACAACGAAATCTTGAAAAATCCCTCGTTTTGCTGAGAAGTCTTTTGTTTCTAGTTCATTAAGTACGCCTACACTGTCAACCAGATGTATCTAATTGCGTGGTAAATTTAAATTATGTAAGTTTTCAATTGTTTTTGCGGAGACAGATTGAAATAAACAGCGAAAAAGGCGTTATCAATTTTTTACCTATGTTTCCTGGGCAGAATCATCGACAAACACCGATGTGGAAGCCAATTCCGAGGTCTGAATTCCAGCTGTGTTGCATAGTCTGTGCTAAAATGTGATCTTGCTCCCTTGTACAAGCGTATTTGTGGCATGGAGTTATGGTCGCTTTTAGGGCACAAGGTAAGCTTCTTGGGATATGTAGCATACAAAGGATTGATGCAAATAATGTTTCTTGTTTCAGATATTCGAATTTCTTCTCAATCTTCGTGCTGATTCGTTGCACAGATTAGGACTAGTTGATGAGCAGGATGCTGAAGGTAGTTTGAGGCACAGTGTGTATGTTTCCTGCGAAGCAAGGTAATGTTGGTATGATGGCGAATTGAGTAAATTAAGCGTAACTTGTTGAGTCGCATTTTATGTATACTTGATAAGATTCTGTCTTAATTTTGTATTTTCATCCACTAACCCACGCATAGTGATAATTTAGAATTCATTACGAGCTATTAAGAGAGAAGTGGTAAAGTGGTAAGGTGTGACGTCAGGAAGCATCTGTTTTTAAAATGTATAAGTTGTGTTCACGGATTCTCAAAGAACTCACAAACAATGAACAAATTTGTCAAATTTCATTCCAATATGATGAAAATTGCGAGTCAACTGAAAATAAAGAATAATGCAGCGAGTTACTAAAAATAGAAAACAGTGTGTGAAAATAGAGAACAGGACAGGAGTGGCAACACCAGTGGTCAGTTACTACATGGGAATGACTAGATACCCGCTATATTGATGCACCACACATTGCAGTCTAAACAAAATATGCCCTAAAGTGTGACGTCAGGAAGCATCTGTTTTTAGAATTTATAAGTTGTGTTCACGGGTTCGCAAAAAACGCAAAAACAAGTAACAAATTTGTCAAATTTGATCCCAATATGATGAAAATTGCCTGAGATAGGGTGACTGGAGAATTTAAGACTTCCTATAGAACCACTGCTGTTATTGGCTTGGTTCTCGAAATACAGTGCTTTGATAGGGAATGAACTGAAAATCAATTTGGCGTATCTCTGATGATTTTTTATATATTTGTGTAAACTTCTACATCTGGGGTTATTATAGATAAATTCTCGAATTAATTGGTTCAAATTCAGGAATTCCAAAAAATAGATTGCTATGTCATCACTTGAGTACTCTATAATATGTTAACAAAGTGACACAATTACAAGCAGCATATTTGATTGACATTGCCCCTATGGTATAGTGGATAAGCAACGATCTTGCAAGCCAGTGGTTGTGAGTTCAAATCCGTCTCACCACAAACAAGTTAGCATTGGTGAGACGAGGTAACTAGAGCCCACTCTTATATGGAGCTCACTTACCTGTTTAACTCCCTAATCCTCGCATGGAAATTAGCTACGCTCGGTAACGAGTATGCTGCAAATATTTGGTTGATAGGCAACCATTTATGTCAAGCAACTACATGAAATCCTAAACAAACCAGTCGTAATTCCTAGGCAAGTCGAAAAATGATCCTATTGATGCAGTCCCGGTTGCTTAGCTTGATGGGCATGTCCTGGCAACTTGAAGCCTTATTGACAGGAAGGTGTGGAAAGGATACCGCAGTTGCTCGATTTAGCGCCCACAATCGAAAAAACACCTCTTTCGACTTGCCCACCTCAAAATCAGATTTTTTACGCATCCTTCTGCAATAAGCGCCCATGGGCGGTAATTCGAATATTGAATAAAGGCCTAAAGTAGGCGCAGCCGGTAAAAAATGTTGAAATCCGAAAAATGAAAGTGAACAGGAATTTAAAAGATCAAACAATGCCGTTTCTTGCTCTTTCAATTTCCGATTCATGTGTAGAAGGGGATGCCAACGAAGTTTTTATTTTAGATGAGCAAGACGACAAATTTGAGTTATTAGATAGCATATCTTTTGTATATTAGCAATTTATTACAATTTTATGAAAGAAAACAGTTGTAAGAAAGAAAGCAGAATTGTCGTTTTCAAATAAACGCCCCTCTCGAATTAGCGCCCCACTCGAATAGGGGTCCAAGTATCCCAAGCCTCACCACATCACACTCTCAAAATCATTATTTAATCGATCACCTTAATCTGGAACGTGGTGTGTGCAGTTTCATGACCTTTTTCTGTGGGTCTACGCTTGATGTTAATTATATTTACGCAATCTGGAATGCTTTCTTAGAACGCAGTCACTGAAAACAATGGGTTAAGGACAAGAGTGGCAACACCAGTAATCAGTTACTACATCGGAATGACTAGAGTTACGCCCTATATTGATGTATCACACATTGCAGTTTAAAGAAATAAACCCTGTTTCTGTAGAAGTGGTCACTTCTTTGCATGGTACACACATACCATATGTGTAAATTCTGCAGGACATTTATTACTAACTGTTGGAACTTTTGCATATTGGCAGAAGCACCCTCTTGAAAAAAGAATCACGTATCAGAGTTAGTTATGGAAGGAAAACTCATTCATGGTTTACGTATTTAAGACGGGATGCCAGTAATTTTTTAACTCATTTTCGGACATGATAATGAGTATTACCTAATATTAAATTATTGTAGCGTATGCACTTCCCTTTAGTTCTTTGATTTTCTGTTAGTAAACTGTTTTGTTTAATCGTTGTTATAGTATCCAATAAGAGAAGACAGGCAGAGTGTACTTCAATAGTACAGGACATATATCATACAGGCACATATGTATGACCATGCCCGTTGCTAACCCGAAAGGTCATTTCAGGCTTTTTTACCCTTAGTCCCTGTTCACACTATACCATATTCACCTCGTATCGGATTCCTGACCAAATCCAGTTTGAAAGTTTCTTCTGTTTACCCGAGACCTGGATTCAGTTGTAAGCTATGTTCACACAGCTACGCTATGCTTTACATCACGTCGCTAAGCCTATTGCCTAGCAACAGTGTCAGCATGCTGAGTTTATTGCCTCAGCCTGTAGGCGCCAAATTTGAATTGAATACGAAGCTGTGTGCACAAAAAAGAGGTTCCGGACCGATGACGTATCGGATTCATGTTCTCACACGACCGCAATAGCAATCCGATATGAAAAGTGATCTGATACGTAGCACTTCACAGTGGAGAAATTTCGCGTATCGGATTTAGTCAGTGCCGTGTGAACTGAACGCCAGTGCGAGGCAAAAAGTTATCTGATATAAATCCGGTATCGGTTAATCAGGTATCATGTAAACGGGGCCTTAATTTTCTTCCCAGTTCTTGCTAGTTCGCTGTAGAATGTACATTTGATTCGTGGTTCACCTTATATTTGGTAGACGCGTTTTACTGGGAATGAATCTATCGTAAACTTTATTAACGATGATTGTATTTATTACACTCAAAGCACGCGAATTGTAACGGTGCCGTCATTCCCTATTTTCCCCGAGTCGCTATCACGTTTACCTTCCATTTTGTATTGTAGTGACATCAAAGAGGATGGATGTACCGTAGAATCAACACAGTCCACTTTAGAACATGCTAAATTATCATTTGTGCAGGAATGCCCATATTATAAAGCTTTTGACGCCATTTTGAATGCACTCAAAGACGTAAGTACGTTTAGGAGTTATATTAAAAGTATTCATTACTAATGATTTCACTAGTGTTGATAACCTTCTCTGTAAGGATAAGGAAGGCGTCCTCCACCAATGTTAGATATTCCTGAAGCTGCAAGTTTACAATGTATGGTAACTTGAGAGTGGTAACATGCATTGTAATCTGTTTACAATAAAGGAGTGCCCACTGGATTATTTATTTTGATGAATTTTGAAATAAGGAGCTTCGCTGTAAAAGAAAGAACGATTTTCCCAAATTTTGACTTGCAAGGTCCTTCTCATGCGTAAGTGTTGAACAGGAAGTGGTTCCAGTGACTTGTCAAGTTTAGACCAATTTCATTTTACCGCGCGACTACAATATCAAAGTCAATGTTTAAATTAGCGTCACTCTAATTCCTAATTAGAAGGAGGATTACTAAGAAATATACGCTGCTGTCATTTATTGTGTATTGTTTTTTAAATTGCACTGAATTTTGACACAATTTGCGGCATTTTTTTGGAAGACCTTACGGGGCTGAAATGTTGGCGAGTCGTATGACGTATAAACATATTTATCCATCGCATTTGGTTAAAATCTTAAAAATCGTATAATGCATATACGTACTGATATGTTGCATTTGGTTACAATCGTAGTGAATCGTACGATGTATGGACATATTCATATATTACATGGGGTAACAATCGTTGCGAATCTTGATGTATATACATAGTTATATGTTGCATTTGGTTACAATCGTAGTGAATCGTACGATGTATGGACATATTCATATGTTACATGGGGTAACAATCGTTGCGAATCTTGATGTATATACATAGTTATATGTTGCATTTTGTTACAATCGTAGTGAATCGTACGATGTATGGACATATTCATAT
>JANTCA010002837.1:0-11111 GCA_024741275.1 Chironex yamaguchii | reverse complement strand
ATTATACATCTTCAGTTGGGCTAATATTATACATCTTCAGTTGGGCTAACATTATACATCTTCAGTTGGGCTAACATTATACATCTTCAGTTGGGCTAATATTATACATCTTCAGTTGGGCTAATATTATACATCTTCAGTTGAGCTAACATTATACATCTTCAGTTGGGTTAACATTATACATCTTGAGTATATGACAGTGATTTCCTTGGTTTTAGTAAGAAAGGTAGACATCTGAAAAGATGAAAACCAATAATGTCACTTTCTTCTGTTCATGTTTATGTTGTCTACTTCTAGTCGGCAGATCAATAGGTAATAGAACAAAGGGTTTCAAATAGACCGAGCATATGATGTCCTTCTTGTAGTGACCCTCGGGCTTCCACACAAATTGGTTTACCTTTAGCGTGGGATATATTTACATGGCCTTTTGCATTTTAATTCTTAGCTGTAAGGCACTTCGCAGCTTTTTTATATTCCTTGTAAACATACGTTCTTTAATGCCAATAACTGATCTCTTGTCTATGCCAAACAATCCTTTGAATTACATCTCAGAAGTTCATATTTAGGTACAACAATATTGACTTGGTCTTAGAAACGTGATTCGTACTCATCACATAGACGATGGCAGTTGATTGCTCTTCTCATTTGTAAAGGTATTGTGAATGGTCAGAATACTCTTTGATAATTGTCAGTCCACGACCTTTGATTCAGTTCATTTTAAAACGCAAACTTTGAGAGATATATTTCACCTTCCTTTCCAGGCTGACATGGGTATTTGCTGTCTGTTACTCTAAACGCCCAACATATTGGCAAATATTTAAAACAACAATTACAGCAGATTTGTTGAAGACTTGTGTAGTTTGAAAGGGACAGACTTGTCCAGGACAATCTTCACTAACTTAAGATCACATTCCTTTTTCCCTCTCCTAGTTTAGGAGAGTTCATTATGTCACAGTGACCCTTATTAGGTTTTGTGACAATTATCTTTCTCTCTCTGGAAAGCTGTATATCGGCAGCCAACCCTTGGATTTCCTTCATCACTAAAATCTGATGTCTTCCTTAATTGTGCGTTCACTTGAGTCCTGTTTGTACGAAAATTGTTCTCTTCTAGTGAGCATTACTTACGTTTTCTTGAGACGCTTTCAACGGATCCTCTAATACATTTTTAGTTTTTAGTCAAGAAAGCTTTGATGGATACCATACAACTCCGTGTGCTGGAGGAAAAATAGCACAAGTTCTGTACTGTCCGGTCGTATGTCCCGAATAGTTAAGACAAGTTTGTAATTCGCCAGTGAATTTTGTTCAGAGTCAACTACTGGAGGACCAAAGTTGACGATACAACGTGTGGGACTAAATGTTCATCTAAAAGTGAAAAATCTTTTTGGCTCATTGCAGTAGACAAACGAGTTCTCAAAGTCAGAGAGCAACTATCCCATTTTCTGGCAATGTCACTGTGTAGTAATTGATATACTTAAAATCCAGAATAGATGAGGTGTTACTTCGTTGCCAACGGAATATCAATTAAAACATTGTCCAGGACCTTGCATTTTTATTGTTCTTCTAGAACGGACACCCGTTGCACGAGATTATCTTCATAGATACCATACCGCGGGGATTCTTTGGTCCTCTCGACGTTCTATTGCCTTTCAAGAATCAATTCAGACTGACTACTGCTAGTTTAGGTATCCAACAGACAGCAGCATGTTTAGCCAGATTTCGTCAGCTACCGTTTTAATGTTCTCCTTCACTCTGGACCATAAGACTTCGCTACAAAGACACAACCTTGCTTTCCGCCAGTCGCTTGTCAATGCCTTTCCAGCAAGACTGTTCCCTCTAAGGCAGCAATCGGACTTTTGACAGAGTGTTGCTAGGATGGTGAGGTACCGCTATGGATACACTACAAACTAACTTGTTACCGCCGAATTGCAATTCGATGCTGTCAAAAGCCGACTTAGGTTATTAAAATTTATACCAAGTACGGTCAATTAGTTGTTTCCTAAAGTTGTGCCTCGGCCACCTCCTAGTTTAATCCTCTGAGCATAAAAATGTTTGCTAATTGTTTCAGTTGTCGAGTCTCGCTTTTCAGTGTCTTCATAAATCATTGGTTGTTTGTCAGCTTGCAAATACCTTCTTTAATATCTTCCCTTTTGATATCTTCCACGATGTTACACTGGTGTTAAAAAATGTCACAATGTCCACTGCAAACAGTGAAGCAGCTGTTTTTGAGCAAGAAACATATGTGCTCAACCTGTAAAATGTAATTGTAACCAACTGTATTAGCGCTATTGCTCTACTACACCTATTCAAAAACATTCTTAGGCGTGCTTCTAAGTCTCCAACAGACTTTGATCTTTACTAAGGTTAGGTGAAGTTTCACAATATACTTTTTCACTAAGAGTCGGTAAGTCACACTAACGCATGCGTTAACGCAATTCAAGGGACAAGCAAATCGTGTCGTTCCGGATCGCACGTGTCAGGACAAGTATACGGAATTGACTGTATTCATTGTCCATCCGAATCATCGTGTTGATTTGGGTGAAACCATGGCATAAGAATAGGAGTGCTTCTGGGAAAGTCATAACGAAGCTAGTATTTTTAAGGTTTCAATAATTTTTTATCAGTCCAGAGTCAATGACAAAATATTTTTGTAGTTCCATATTACATGCTGAGGACCATACGCAGTCAACTCTACGGAACTTTGAGGAACAAGACCTACCAGAGTTTGGATTCCTAAGACCATAACGAGAATGTGAGATAACTTGCGCCATCAATGATATGCATCCTTCCTCTTACTTTGCTCTGAGGAGAGGAGTTCACTTGCCTTGTAGAAAACAGGCCTACCCTTTATTAGGAATCTATTTCTTCAGGATGTACGCCCCTCTATTACAAAACGACGGAGGCGTGGTACTTTTGAATTTTGTTAACGTTTGAGAAACAGACAATTTGGTGCTGAAAATATATAGAGGCACGTGGGCCTTACTCCGCCTCTCTGGAAATGGCTGTTTTGGAGGACCTGAACATTGTAAGGTATAATGAAAGAAACAAATGCAGTTTTGTCTTTGTCAAAATTAAAATCTCAGACTATTTATATTGTAATGAATTCTAATGAGATAACTTGTGAGATCAGATACTCTGCATAGGAAGACAAACTACTTATTTCAACAATTTTACGCGAAAGGGATACAAATGTCTGCTAGATAATGAAAGACAGAGTGGCTACACTGTGTCCAGAAGAATCCATGAATGATCCAGTTTTAGGATGACAAACAACCAAAGAACATTGCTTGCCACAAATTTGCAGTTGATCTACCTTAAATTAATAAGAGTAACACTACGATATGCACTTTGTCATCTTCAGTACTTCTGTATGAACCTGGAACAGTCTACAAAGAAAGCGGCGCTTTGCAGGTTTAGAATGTCTTAGCCATTTCCACACCTGCTCTTTTCTTGGGGGCTTCTTATCTCCAGAAAGTTGTCAGATTTGTTAAAACGTTTTGTCAGAACCTTTGCTATTATCAACGTTCAAGCTTGAATAGAATGTTATAATTAATGCCTTCAAAATGTTCAAGGTTTCTAGTACAGGATTAATTTCGTATGTCATGTAAGACATTTTAGCGGTCTCTATCTACTAACTACTACCTCTAAAGTACTAAAATGAACGTGACCGAACCACGCCGAAATGGCTTCGCCCAATCTTTGAGAGGCCCCCGCCGTTCAAAAATGTGTTCTCGCGTCCCTTTATTTAGAGGTACATGTCCTACTATGAGCTAGCATGCACGGATCTAAGTACGATGCAGGCTACATTGGGTCTGGTTTCCCTTTTATAAAAGATCAATAGTCCGTACTAAAATTTTTGAGCGAGTAATAGGTGTGTCAGACATCTGAAAGTTTGACATGTATGATCTACGTGCTCCAAAGCGACAGCTTATAAAAGTGCTTTTATCAAATAGAATGTGTCAAATATCGTTCCATTGGTCTTGTAAACACAGTTTGATTCATACTCATATTTCTTAGCCCAAGTTCTTTCTGGAGCTTAATTTTAAAGTCCGATGCATCTGTACAGTCTCTTGTTATTGTAAGAAGTACATTTTAAGTTTAGTGCCCTCCAAGTTCAGGAATTTCCCAAGGCGAGTAGTTTTTTTCGAGAAAAACAGACATGCAAGTAACGGAACGGGTCTGAGATTTATAGTTGAGTAATACTATGACTGTAGTATAACAACTGTGGACTACGATTAGATAAGTTAGGGTCTATGCGCAAGGTTTAGTACCCCCATTTTTTGTAGGGCTGAGTGTTTCGAACGAGGAAATGGGATTTACTTCGATTCTCAAGATCAGAAGCTGAGAACATTTCGTCGCTGATCGATCATTCCGTAAGCCAGCTTGAGAAGAAAGTATTCTTCTCCATTTCGTGAAAGCCTACTATATTTGAACCTGATTGTCATCTCGGTTCAAACTTAAACGCAACTGTTTGTGTCATTTTTTACTTACTTAACCTCCTTTTCGCTGGTATTGTAGCTATTTCGTTGCTCATTACTATACATAAATAAGAATAGCTTACCTTTAGGGTGTTGTGTGGACTATAGCTGTAAGAGATACCTTTAAACCAGTGTCATATCCAGCCAATTTTGCTGAGGGTGGTATGGTATAGTGGAGGGTAATGACCATGGGTTGATAAGCATGACACAGTTTAATCAAAGACAATAAAAATATTACAGTCTTTAACAAAACCTAACCTGTCTTAACCTTTGAAAGCATAAGCGACGATAACCAAGCAATACTAGCGAAGGCACGAGTTGTCAGTCGGTGTTGCCAATTAATAATAATCCTTAATAACAAAGCAACCAACTAGAACTCTATTTATAAGCTTTTATCTCCAAACACTTTTATTGAAAGTTAGATTCCGAAAGGATCTACCTCTAACCTTTTAGGATCTTTAGAGCAAACAGTCAAGAGAGCCCAGATGAAATCGAGGATATTAAAGAGTAAGGGAAATCCATATGTACTTTCGCAAACATTCAGTATGATGTCTATAAGAACGCAAAGGATGTCCTTAAGGCATTCCGTACTGAGCACGAGGACAGTTTTCAAATTTTATCTCGTACCACTTTTCCTCTTTAAAAGACTAATGACTAACTACTCATTATCTACACTTAACTCTTTTTGGGCGTCCACTCATAGTAACATACTTAAGAACATTTTTACTTCAAAGTTCGCTACAACAACCACACCGTGCCATAAAAATCTAATCCCTTTAAATGGTGTATTTAATTGACTGCTGATTGCTACCTTTTCTTAATCCGTGAGTCCCTTCTTCATGTACTTTCTGATTGCAAACTGTGCCTTGAACAGGGTCACTTTACATGGCGCCACGACCCTTATTGCTTTCATTACTTTTATTTTAGAATCTGTAAAGAGATTTCTTATCTATGCTGATATATCTAGGTACCTTTTGTTGGCAGAGTGTTGTTGATATAGCGAACAGTGAAATTAAAAATGTTCCTAGGCATATGACTTTGAGTGGATGCCCAAAGAGAGTTAAGTGTAGAAAAAGATTAGCCACATTTAAGAAGAAGAAGCCTTCTGAGATCAAGTAGATTTGTAGTCTGTTCTCATGCTCTGTACGAAATGCTTTAAGGACATCTTTTATGTTCTTACACACATCGTCCTGAATATTTGAGAAAGATGATGTGGATTTCCTAGCTCTCGTATGTCCTCATTTGGAAAGGTTCTTAGGGCATTACGACACACTGTCTGGCACTGACAATATTTGGTAGAAGGGAGGTTTAAGCCAAGTTTGTTGCTAGAAAGAAAGATGTTGCTATGAGTTCCAGAGATTGGTATTTTAAGCCATTTACGTAGGTAATCAGAGACTACATTATCAAGGTGCTCAGATACCCATGTTCTGGAGAGGTCAGAAACCGTAAGATGCCAAGAGATTTTTGCAAACAGATAGCGATGGTAAAGCTATAACTCATTTTTAGGATGTAAGGGTAGGAGATCAATTTTTGACAAAATATCTTTAACACTGTTAAGCTCCGACTTGTGAACCTGGTTAGACATTTCAAAGTCAAAATGACGACCCAGGTTACGAAAAAATTCTCCTTGATTTACAGTTTGGATTGGCTTAATATTGAGAAAACGCTTTGGCTGAAATTGAACAGATCTTGTTATAGATGTTTTCATGCCAAATTTTACACATTCGTCAACTCTAATGATCATTGCAGCCCATTCACACCATATTGCAAAACGATTGAAAAGCAACTGGTTCTCATACTCTTGCCCACTGATGACTGCTGCGTCATCTGCAAACTGGAACTAATGAAGTGGATTTAAGGATGATGTTCCTTCTCTAGAATACCCCAACTGACGGAATTTGCCGCATTTAATATGTTGGATGAATGAGCTGAAGCACAGGTTGAGAAGAAGTAATAATAATGATAATAATAATAGTTGTAGTAGTAATAGTAGTAGTAGTAGAAGTAGCTGTAGTAGATTTAAAGTTAAAAACAAATTAATATTTACACGTTTGTGACCAAACGTAATATTTCCACTTGACCATGTAATAGATTTTTTCGAGATAACTACCAACATTGAGCTCAGTCTCCAGCCACAAAGGGTCATGAACACATAGTTCAAGAAATAATGCGCAATTTTTGGATATTCGTTTACTTATTTATCTTTTGGAAAACTCAAAGTGTTCAAGCTTCCATGTTTATAAAAAGCTTTTGGAAACCATTTGGAAACCTTTTGCCCACTTTGGGAGTGTAAGAGAGCAGCCTTTAGACAAAAAACCCCAAAACTTTACTAGGTTACACAATGTTTTGATGATCATCTATTTTTTTCTCGTTTTTATATTTCAGATTTTGTTTTTTGACTAACATTACTCATCGCGCTATTAATATTCCGGCAAATTAGTCCAAATTTAGTATAATGCATTGCGCAAAAGTCAATGCTTTAGTATTCTTGATCCAAGATTGCTAAAATAGGTCTGATTTCTGATTGAACTGTCTTGAGGTACAGTTCCATTTGCATGTACCACAAGAAAAACCTTATCAAATTGTAACAAAGAATTATAAAATTAGCACTGCATAAGGCTGCAGTGGCCAGATCTAAGGGCTACGAATGCCCTGTAATCATTATTCAAGGAATGATTTCAAGGGACGTTTTTCATTTTTTTACAAAGGGAGCATTGCCATTTAGGTCTTGTTTCCATTACTGCGTTTTCGTATGCCCTCGTCTTCAGATCACTCTGTTTTCGTTTTTTGTTTAACTTTTCCCATTGCTCCCACCTACTCCGTTTTCCCTGGGAAGGCCTGAAACGCAAACGAAGGTGTTCCCAATGCTCCGTTTTGCTCTGTTTCCGTGTCGTTTTCTCGGACTCGTTTTGAAACCGTGTTGTTGTAGCTGTGTCGTTTTCGAATGACTCCGTTATCGCTGTTCCCATTAAAACGATGCGTTTTGGAATGACTCCACTTTTGAACATCGTTTTCAAATGACTCCCCTTTTTTACATCGTTTTTGAATGACACCAGTTTGGTATCAAATGACTCCATTTTCGAGCGCATTAATGGGAACGCAAAATCAAAAACAGGGCTTTACTTGGATCAGGAGTACACAGAGCTGATTGTTCATAAGTTTCATTTTACAGTCCCACATTATGTGCGTATTGTCACTATAGAAGTCTTTCTCGATCAACAAGATCTTTACAGCAAACTTTGCTAAATTTCTCATGCTCCAAAATATTGAAGGAATCCATAAATTTTGGATTAAGCGAACACAAATATATAATGTTAAACAAAGATTTTCAATAGGGCAATTCGTTCGTAGTCTACATGTCTATCCACATTTGATGGCTTCAACTGAACTTTTATCCAGATTCAGCTAGTATTCGGTCGCAAACTCACCGGGTGAGTGTTCTCAGCCTCCACGTACACCCATTCCGGCAGAGGAATCAGCCCCATACTTCGTCAGTGACTCAATTATATTACCATCGTCACTCATTTTTGTTTGGAATTTCTTCCATGACTCATAAAACCAGATCTGTTTATCCGAGTTAAATATTAACCAGCACATTTCCATGGCCAAATGGTGTCCTTTCATTGTACAAGAAAGACTTCTCTAGATTTTGACTATGTTGACACAGCAGCAACAAATTTTCCGCTTAAGTATGGCAAATGCGACTTCCGATAGACAAATCAGCAATCGTTGTTTCGGCATCGTTTACTAGCAACGTTTCTGCTGCAAGGTACTGTTGCCAAACAATCGTGACTTGATCGTCGGATGACAAACGAGGAACCTTATACGTGTGGCAACTTTTATAAAGGAAAAGTTGCAGAAACACATTTGCCGAATTTTAATACTAGGTGAATTTACTCTTTCTTTAAAATCTTTGTGAGCATGATGACACTGATTGATTACCGTCTACTGGCCTTTGATGGAGACGGCACCCGACACTGCTACTTTCAACCATGCTAATTGTTACGTTTCACAACTCATAATTCTCATTCCCGTCAAAATTAAGTCGCTTCTATAAATTTCCGGTTTTTCAAGACCCTGCGTGTGATCTTGGGAAAATAGAAAGAACATAGATACCTCTTGCCGAGATTCACTCCTCCGAGTAAAAGATATACTTTTTATCACAGCTTACTGTTTTTTTGATCTCATATATCTGTCAAGACATACGTCGAAATATATTTAAAAAATATAGCGATGTCACCCCAAAAATGCCTTCGTTTCGTCTTACATATGAAACACTCGTGCTGTTTGCTTTGAGCCTGTCAGGTGCCCGCTGGCGGAAATGCACCATTCTTCAAAGCGAGATGTCAATCAAAGTAATTAGTTGACAATAGAATCAATTCATCTCTGTGAATGAGAACGTCGTTGAGGAGGAATTTGGTAGAAGCGCGTAGGACATGAATATCTATGGTAAAAGTAGTTACTAATTGAAATAATGGGAAGGAGCTACGGTATTTTTACGATATTTCTACTCATCAAATTTAACGAAGCAGCTGCTGGTAAGTGTCTTAGAAGTATGCTTGATACTTGCAGTGTGTTGATAATACTGGAGTGTATGTCTGTATGACGCCTTTGATTGTGAAACAAAACATTTGGGTTGCTTTTTCAAATTGTTGTCAAAGCCTCTTGTCTCGTAATTAAGGGGAATCACGTTAATGCATTTAATCTGATTTCCCGATCAAGATCAGACTCGTGGACCCAGGAGGAATGCCTCAAAATTGAGGGTACTTATATAAGTAGTCAAGTAAGAGGATTTTTTCTGTTAACTGCCCTGTCTGTGGGTATAGTCTCGTCGCATTTCATCATCATTATTCAGGGCGTGCTGAAGAAGAGAAGTCACATATTTAAATGCCACGGGGTATTGGCTCTGGTACCGCTATTAAACTTTATTCATGGACCTTCTTACGCGATCCTAATGCAACAGTTTGATGAAGAGATGTTTGATTTCTGCTATAAAATATATCATGCTATAAAGGAGACTTGTCTTGGTAGTTCTCTATGGTCTATGTCGTCATTACCCCTTTGGCTTGATCGGGCACGTTAACCTAAAATCCACATGCCGATCTACATCCGTTCCCGCATAGTTGAATATTCGCTTGACGAGGGTTTAATGTCGTTTACCGTTTTCACTGCTATACGGTTGTAAACTTCAACTTGATGCCAGCTTCAGCGTTGTCTGGCTGTCAGGGCATGTCTTCGTTTTCACAACTTAACAAAGGCACTAGGTTCAGATTATCAGTAACACAAGACCATGTGGACAAGACCGTCTGCCCAACAAGACGAATGATAGAAAACTTTGTGTTTATAACACCTTTGTTTGTTCAGTTGACTCTGATACGGTCTGAAAAGCTACCACAGGTCGAGTATGCATGACCGTCTACATTAACTTTAGGAAATGTTTACGTTGCCTTCTCGTCGTTGTTTTAAATTTGGACTCTTGCTGCTTTCTCGCACTAGGCAGCTAGCAGGTCACGTTTAGCAAATTCCATACCAACTGTGTATACGGTAACTTCAGGGCTACATAATACATCAGTGACAGGCAAGTCGACTTTTATTGAGAATACAGAGCATGAAAACTCCCGCTTCCGCCAAGCACTGTGCTAATTACCTACACGTTATATTCTTCCACCTTGAGTGTTATTTGAAGGGCCTTAATCAGGGCGATCGAAATTTTTATTCAGATCGCCCTGGCCTTAATGTTTTGAAGAATTAATTTGCATACCTTAAAATGCCTACTATAGTGCTAGTTTTATTGATAGCACATCGGAGAATGACTAAGTTGTGCTGGGAGATTTTCCCCGCTAATGCAGCTTATATGCCACTTGATCCGTGCTAAGCACCAGACATGATATTTTGATATTTGCTTCTGCAATAGCACATAACCTTGCTGTAGAAATAGGTTGTAAACATGTTATGTCTATTATTTGTCTTGGGCAAATAGAAATTTAAAACTGGTATTTTAAGATATCAAACGAAAGTGATAAGAACTGTTGTACCTGTAATATATAGTAAATTTAGAAAAGATAACGTGTTGTAACTCAAGTTGGGCAGTTGGCCAGGCAAGAAGGCAATAGGCACGCCACATGGTTCGCTATTCCTTCTCGACATGTACGTTAAACAACAGACAATTTTGTTTTAAAGACAGTAAGTGCGTTATTGAGTTGCTCCAAAATACAACTAGAGTATGCGTGTTCATTCTGTTTGAGACTTAGCAAACTTCTAAATATATGTTAGAGCTACGAATGTCGTATACTGTAAACATAACTCGTACCAGACGGCCGGGTATTGATTAAGCCTTATTTTATCGTACCAGCTATTACCAGTCTTCAGTGTTTTAGAGGTGCCTACCTTAATGCGGTAGGTGATGGGAGTTCTTTCACTCATGTACATGTAAATCAGATCCTTGAATGCCGTAAAGCAAAAATTAGACACCCCCCCCCCTCATTTTATAGATTTGTTAGCCCAGCAAACACCATAAAAATTATGCAACCTTACTGGTGAATTTTTATAATAAGCCCCCTCTCTCTAATAATCCCCCTCACTCTAATTATCCCCCCTCTCTAATAGGTCCCTCCCCTTGGACCTAAAAAATTAAAT
>JANTCA010002836.1:0-11112 GCA_024741275.1 Chironex yamaguchii | reverse complement strand
CTATCTATCTATCTATCTATCTATCTATCTATCTATCTATCTATCTATCTATCTATCTATCTATCTATCTATCTTATATACAGGAGCAATGCTGACGGGTATTCACCTATTTTTTTCAAAGATGTCCTAATATTTTTTTTGCTCCAAAATTACTCTTCTGTAAGGAACTCTTGCACAGTAGACATGAATCTTCATTAGAGAACCCTTTCACGATGTCAGAAATGATATGCCAATGGTACTTCCTTTCTTGAGGATTATAATCCGTTCAGGAATTTTTATTCAGTGAACTGAATAGCACTTGAAATTTACAAATTATGACTGCGGTGTAGCACGTGAGGTATTCAGAATCTATGCTGAATACTTTCTTTTTGTTTCTGGAGCCCTTTGTGACATCGGCTACAACTGACCATTTGGCCTCATGACAATGAGTGTCTGAATATAACATATTCAGTTATCATTTTGAATACTACAGCGAGACTCTCTGTGTTTTCGCTTTCGACTAAAGTTTTGTTTGATTGATCTTGTTTTGGGAAACGAGTGTCGTTGGGGTGTTTCAAAAATTATTTCTTTGCGATCCCAACAAAGAAATCAACTCAATCGCCAACAGTTTAATACCTTAAACCTAATGCTCAAATTTTTCATTTGTTGTGATAGTCATTAGTGTCTACTACTTGTTGGCTACGAAGGGGTCCATGATTACCCAACTTTGTAACATTATGAATAAGAAATACTTGATTCACGTTGTAAAACTTTGTAAAATAAGCCAAAAATGTGTTGATGAGCTTCAAAATGCAGATAGGAACATTTTTTGAGACAATGAGATCCCTCTTAGAAGCCAACATAATCAGTTTGAATCCTCAATACCTTGCCATTTTGGTAGCTTTCAGGAGGTGGTAAGCCTCCGAGAGTTTAATTGCAATATAGTCTTTGATAAAAACACCAACCCTGGGGGTTTTTAACCCAAGGCCCTTTTCCTTTTCACTTGAAGAATTTTACCAGCCCTTGTGTGCCTCAACTTTCAAGCACAAGGATGTTACAGATCTTTCCAGACTTTAAGATCAGCATGGAATTTCAATTATAATCACATTGGGTACTTTTTATGCATTTCTTGAAAACTTTTGGTTTCCTAAACCCTGTTTTTCCTGTTGTTTAATTTTAATCCACATCCCAAATGCATTCATTATTGCAATGTTGTGAAAATTATTGTAACGTTTACAATTAACACAATTACATTATTTAAGATTTTATAAGTGCATTGAAAAATTAATAATGCAGATTAATAAGTGTAAAAATTAAAGCTCAATTTTCTGTAATTTTTACGCATTGCAACATACTTTTTACACACGTGTTTGACACTGAGAGTAAACGTTCTAGCATGCATAAGGCAATTAAAACATAGATAATATATATCATAGTCCTATATAGACAATGCTTTATATTTGTTTCTAATGTGTTATTAGATAGGGGATGTAACAATATTTGTTATTTGTAGCCAAAATATGATGTCAAGCATATACAGTGAAAACATTTTCTGAGGGAGAGTACATAGTATTGGGCAAAAGGAGTATTTTCTTTTCATTACTCACTTTCCCCTCGGGCACTTGCATGCTAGCCTAGTTACACTCTTGCTTTTTTATATCTTACCGTGTACTTGTATATATTCTTATAGAAATTCGACAGCAGTTTAGTGACCAAGTGAAATGCCTGGATTCAAGGACAGAAAACAAGATTCTGTTAATAGCAGACATCCAGGAGTTTATTAGGAAAAGGGCTGAGGTTGAGAGTGAATATGCCAAAAGTTTGGATAGACTCGCAGATCGATTTCAGGATAGGATACAAAAGCAGAGGAATCTTTATGGTTTTACAAGGTAAGCTGGAATAGTTCAATTCTGGTCATGTTACTTACAACATTCACATACCACTAAAAAAAATTATTATTAGCATGATATATAAAACTCGATAAAATATTTTCTGTAAATGTCTTGTGGCATGTCATTGGTATAGCTGGTGAACACACAAGTCACATTTGTTTGAAGTATCATAATTGAGTTTTCCTGTACATCTTGTTGTTTTAGCAATTCTCAATATAAGATTTTCAATAAACATGCACACAGAGACACACATTTTGCATGTTTATATTTATATGTATGATTTTTACCTACATGATAAATGTATGTATATATGCTTTATAGCATCTGTATTTGGTAGTCTGGTATTCTTTTGTTGATTTGGTATATATTTGATGTGGTTTTTTAAATTTTGTATAGGTTGTTATTGAATTGTAATGTAATTGTTGTCTGGTAATCAATAAATTTGAACACTATGATAAAAGTTTTTGTTTCAGGTAGTTACTCATGTAACGTACCCCATGTAGTCTCTACAGCCTCCTTGGTTAACCATCCAATGTTTTCATTTATTACTATAATTATACAAACAACTCAACTAGATTATTTTACAAAATAGGCCAATAGGTCATATTTGACTCATGAAAATTATTTGGTATGTATTTAAATATCTCCCCCCCCCTACTATGATTGTTAAAAGTATTTGTTATGTAATTTATTATCTTATATTAACTTAGTATGTAATTTATTATCTTATATTAACTTAGTATGTAATTTATTATGTTTTTCAGGAAGGAAAGGGCATCTACCTTGAGCTTGTGGAACAAGTTGCTAGTGGATACAAAATTTAAATCAAAGACATGCTCCAACTTAAGTGAGCTGTTTAATAAGAATCTGGTGACCAGGCTCCAGGATTTAAGTGATGATATACAAAGAGTATCAAGGAGTGTAAGTATATCTAAATGTTGATTTAAAATACAAAGAATGTTTCCGTATAAGAGCATTGTTGAGCTGTACTGTTGAGTTTGTTGAAAGTTGTAACCATCTGATGCCTTGTAGCAAAAAAGTATCAATGTATGCACATTCTATATTTGTATGTATGAATCTAAATGTAAAACAATGGAGCAAAGAGATATATGGTCATGTGTATACACCTCATTCCACCCTGAAAAGCCCTAGCTATGCTCTTAACGCACATGCAACGTAACGAGCAAAGTTAGTTGAGAAAACGCATTGTTTGATGTTGCAATACCATCATCTTAATGATAATTCAGTCATTGTTAGAGGAGACAATCTTAATATTAAATATTAAAGTTTAAATTATCACTTTTTTGAAAGAGAAGAATCTGCAGGGTGTATAAGTAGAAGCAAGAGAGCCAGTTATCATTTTATTGACAAAACCCTAAGCGACTAAAAACTATCAGTTGGCAAAAATTGAGTTGTGGTACACTTGGGGGCAACCATACTTCGTAAGGGGCTGATGATTGTGACAAGAACAGTATAAGCCAGTCGGATTTTAGAAAGCAACCCAACCACACAGTTTGAATAATCCTGTTATAAAAAATTATCAGTAATTTTTTACAATTGTCATAAAAATTGCCTAGTGGAGATGTACCATTAAATTGTTAGGGCTAACAGTGGTTGTTTCAGCCTGCCTTCAGACCTTTTGCAACTATGTATGTTTTAACAGTGACAAATTGGTTCTTCTTCCTGCTCACACCCAGGTTCGTGAAACTCACTTGATGTTACAAGAGGAAGTGATGAAGCAAGTTCATAGACTGCAACAGGTAATGTTAGTTCTCACTAATTTGTTTAGGCTTTGTTCTGATTATGTGATTCAAGAAGATACCTTCAGTGCAGATTTCAGATATTTACTTGGGAAACTCTTCTCCAGTTATAAGCTTAAACCATATTGATTCAAGAGGTCAAGGTTATTCACAATAGGTTATAAAACAATTCAGCAGAACCAAGCAACACATTATGTCCACCAATAATTAGAAGGATCAGTAAATTACGGAACTCATATACACAAAACTCTTAACGCTATGAATGAATGGCCTACTCCCAGAATTACAATCGTTATAAAATATAGTGTGTGGAATACGTGATACAGGGGAAACAGCAGGCTACATGTCAGAGCCCGGTCACCTACTAAGTGGCGACGAAACTTCATATATTCAATGGGTAACATACATCTAGACATAACGTGTTCAGTAATATGCACAAAGGGAGTAAATAGGCTTCCTGCAATATTGGTTATTTTTAAGAAATGTATGTGTCCTGGGTACTAATTTCATTACCTTTGGCTTAAGAAGCTCAGTATAGTTCGTTTGTTAGGTGAGCACCGTGTATTATGTAATATTAGTTGCTTAGCTTTGTTTTGTTCTGTTTCCATTTACAGTTTTCGTTTTATGTAATAGGAACTACTAAATCGCATAGCAGGGAAGTTTTTGTGTTTCTTTGTAGGGTATCAAAGCTTATTATACAAAGCATGCAGAGTATATTTTTGCAGAGGGGAAATTACGTGACACGGAATTGCTGAAACAAAAAGCTGAGGAGTCACCAAATAAAAAAGGAAATGAAAAGAAAATGCGAAATATTGACAAAGTGAAAGAGAAGGTACCTCATTTGCATTTTATAATGGACGTTATTTGTTTCCGATGTATATATATTTTGCGTGCCCGTCGCTTTTTATTTTGCGTGCCCGTCGCTGTTTATTTTGCGTCAACTGTCCGTGTTGCACGTGAATAGCAGGGACAAGTGCCGATTAAATGGGAACAATGTAACAGTATTTGTTGTATCCGACAAAGTAGATGTTAGCTACATTTTATATATTTATATCTATATTTTATTTAAAATATGCAGCTTAACTTTCCGTTTGAAGAACACAACAGCCCTTCGGTAAATTTTCGACTTTTTAGGGCTATACATGTCACATGAGGTTTCCAAAGGGTTGCAAAGTTGCAGTTTTTATTTCATTTGTTTTTAGTACCCCCGCTGCTCTACATGATTTTAATTTATTTACTTATCCGATTACACCCTCTCAATCATAATGATCACACTTGGCTACCAAATTGCTTTTGCTGTTTAACTTTATATCCTTATCGCTTTTCTTGATTATCAATAAGGCGGTCGCGAAGGATAGTTTCGCTGTAAATATGATGTAGCTATTTCGCCGTGCCCGTTTTTAACTAAATTTGCTGTATAAAAAGCAGAGAGATCTTGTTTTATCATTATTAACTAGCACCTCGGACAGCGTAAAGCTCCACCGATCCATTGGAGTCTGGTGGGATTCCTCGATTTTGAATATTCAAATGACGTTGAGTGATAAGCGTCATGGTAACAGGGGTCTTCTCTACGCTGATTTCCTTGCTAGTCCTGGTTACCCGAAGATAGTATTACCAAATATGGGCTGTTCTAATAGTAGCCATGGTAACTGGGTTATCCCTTACGAAGACTTCCTCATTAGCCGTAGTTTTATGAACGTATCATTACCGAAAGATTGATCCAGAATCCTGTATTTTACAACGGATTATCACCAAAACAAAATCAGGTGGAGCCTGTTATGCTACCAAAGTATCGTAAAAATTGCAGAACAATACGGTAACAACTTTTTAAGTTATTTTCAAATTAACTCACCAACAAACAAACAAACCCCGATAAAAACATACTCTCCTTGGCGTGTGTAATCATGTGAGAGTTGACAGGGTGTTCGAATCCAATTCCCGACAGAAGACAAAAAGCGCCTGATGAGTTACTATCTGTCTCTAAATATCATGTGTAAAGTATCACGAGGTATGTTCGAGCCGAAGAAGAGGATCGCATTGCTTAAAGTAGCCGTCGGTTATCATGTACCCGCCTTCATTAATTCCGAAGCCTTTGATTTGCTAGGAAACCATGGTCACGAATGTGCAAAAGGGCGAAACCCGCGCTGATCTAAGGCGGTATGGCCCCAGATTATGCATAAGAATTAAGTATCACGTGTTACTGACCACGAGGGCTTGCTAGAGACTGATCTCGTTTCATGCATTGAACTCTAAATAACGAACAATAGCGTTCAATGGTTCCAACTTGTATGGGATAGCATGAATGCAGATTAAATGCGTCGGCTCATAGGTCGGCGTACAAGCGGTTTTACGTTATCTATTTGAAAACAGATGAGTTGTAGGTCGTTAGAAGTGCCCTTCCCAGAATGTTGATTGAGTTGTTGTACGAGGAAAGGGCCATTGTATATTTTCAGCGATATAAAATGTTGTTAACTTTGAGGGTCTTTCTTAAACGAAATGATCCAAGGAAAATGAAGGACAAGAATTCCGCTGTACAAGCTATATACTAAGAAACAATACACCTTGTTTTATAACATTAACCACGTCCTGTAGGGCTTCAACATGAAGAGAAACTTATAACAACATGCAAGGTTGAAACCTAGGAAACTAAAAAGAATACACGTTATCAGTTGGTAGGGGATGGTGCTGATTTTAACTTTTCAAATTAGCAACCTTTTAGTTTGGTAATGTTTATGATGCGTTGAACGACAATTCACACACACTAGGCAAGTGCATTTGCAGCCCCGTCCCACACCGATGTTGTATCTGGTGGCATCTTACTCCCGCTCGTTAACCCTGGGGCCACAGAGCAGTTGGGAGTACTACAATAAGGGGCGTGCCCTCTGGTTGCATTGTGTGTTTATGGGGCGTCCGACAGCTCTTCATCCGGACTAGCACAAGGATTAAATTCAACAGTTCAAGTTTAACTTGCTTAATCTTTTCCGTAAGTGCTGAGGATAAAGCAAGATAGTGCTATGTTCTATTTTCGCCAAATCTTCGGTATGACCTATTCTAAAAACTGTACCCGTGACCTTCTGTATGCGAAGCAAGCATTGGCCTAGTTACCGCATACTCGCTGAATAGTGAGCATTGGTATGAGATTCCTTCCGAAACTGACATGTTAACTTTGCAGTCGGTAAGACGTCGGACGAGTTTGATTTATCTTCTTCATTGGTATCATAGACTACTGGTTCGTATCTTTTTTTCAGCATCAATCAAGGTACATTGATACCAAGTTGAAATCAACTAGAGCACGCAATGAATATCTGCTGACATTAGAGGCTACCTCATCTGTTTTATCCAAATATTATGATCATGATGTCATGGACATATTATCGGTATGTGTGCTCTTGTCTTTGCTTTTGTTAAGTTCTTTGTTATACTAGATTCTCTCATCAGAGTATCGCAAGCGGCATTTTGTCATCTTATTAATATGCCCCACCCCTTGCCCTTCCCCGCCCCTCTTTTCGCTACCACTACCCCCTTTGTCTTAGGTTTTGATCTGTTACAAGTACCCTGTCTTATCTCGGATTGAAACTACAGTAGTTACCATTTGCAAGTTTTAAATTTCAAGGATCCTTGCCCGTTAATTGTAATGTTAGTAAAATATTCTTTTGTAAAACAAGATGAAAGTTCTTGTTTTTCGTGTCCCTTATGATGAAAGGTGTGTCAATATTTGTCTAAATGGTTAGTTTAATTGCTTCCTTTGGAATAGTGTGCTTATACTGAAGCACTCACAATGTTATGCTTCGACAAAAGGAAATGTCGGTTTTCAAGTTTTGACCCACACGGGCTTGTCATACCCCTAGTCCATGTAACAAGGCTGCAAATCTCACGAGTTTCGCAAGTCAATTTTTTTGTGAATAACTTCCGAACACAAGGTCGCTGTAGTGTTTTAAATAGCAGATCGTGGGAAAATGAATCCGCAAAATGCAAAACAGACACACTAAAACAAGCTAAACGATTTTTGATGCCTAACTGCATTCAATTCACTTCTTTTACTTACGCTGTAGTGTTGCAGCTCTTTTTGAACGGGCATCAGTGTGGGTAACAGATGTCTGGGATTTAAGCATCCATCGCCTGGGATGTCGGATTCAGCGATAAAAGTGCCACAGTTTCACGAGTAGAAGACGGGGTGTTTGGGGAGGATGTGGTGAACACCAAGTTCGCGTGTTAATTCAAGAGGGTGCAAAGCCCTCGTTGATCCCCGGTCTCACCCCCGAGTCAGTAGGTTAATTGAAAAAATGTTCAGTAAGTGTTTAAGTAGGAGAAAGGCGTATCCCCTCCCCACCACGAAAAAAGTGTAAGAAATCACATTAGACGAACGAGTGCAGGTCACAAATAGTTGGCCTTTAGTTTTGGGTTTATAGGTGCTCTTAGACGATACTGTTTGCAAAAAGGGGACCTATCTACCACCGATTGGTTGTGAAGTCGAGTGGCTATAAATAGATTGAAAGTCACTGATCTTACATTTGTGTTCAAGGAAGACAATGCGTGGGTTAATGACAAAGCTTTGTGAACCATCGATCTGATAGCATTTTCTACTTCATCGCTTTTTGTATTGTGCAATAAACCAAAATAGAACATGTACTGCAGGTGGCTTTGACTTGGTATCTACATTAGATCCTCTGTTTTGTCGCTATTATGATTTTATCGTTTGCCTTTTAAATATTTCACCACCACTGCTCGAATGAGTTATCTTCTCTATAACCCACACTAACATCCATATAGCTAGCAACCAGACTTGTGCCCATCTATTGCTCAATTGCATCTGGCTACTGAGAACTTTTATTCAAGTAGATTCCTTCTTTAACTCCGAAAGTCATTGTCTGAATGGTTTCCTCTTGCATACTTCCTTATAGTTTTGGGTAGCATTAACCGTTATCTTGCTTCTTAATTCCTCCTCCTGATTTATTTTTTTTTATTTGTGTAGCTTCTCACATAGATTTGTGTAGCTTCTCACCTAGATTTGTGTAGCTTCTCACCTAGATTTGTGTAGCTTCTCACCTAGATTTGTGTAGCTTGTCATCTAGAAGGGGTCGTTCCACCTTGTGATGAGCAGCACAGTTGAATAAAAACTAAATGTTTTATCTTGTGTAAGAAAACACGAATGCTGCTGCCTTAAAAGCTATTAGTTACGTCCTTGTCCTCTGTTGTAGTGCCTTGGATCTGTTATATACACTCATAGTTGACTGTAGGATTCGTCTTTTTTCATTGTATAAGTCATCCATAATCATTAAAGAGCCTTTTTTTTGTTCCCACAGAGATTTGATCATAACTACTATAACAGTTTTGCTGGAACATTGAAAGCTTACTGCGGATCTGAGCAGCGGATGGCAAATTCGTTCGTTCATGCGGCCAGTTCTTTGGAAATAATTATAACAAATATTGACCAAGATCAAGATCGACTCCATTTCTTGGAAGATAATCAGCAATTGTTTGGCCCGTGCGTCAAATTTGCATTTTTAGGACACGCGGAAGATCAGGTAAGTTTATCTGTCTGAAAGTCACAAGTACACAAACACGTAACTAACAGTCAGTATAAGACGCGGTTATTAGTTGTAGACAGACGTATATTGGTTATTTTGCCCCAGTATATAGCCCTTTGAATTGACTGTTGCCATGAAGGTTGCATGTTGCATGTTGAGTTTCTTTTGTATATCGATTCCAGGCGACAAAAGGTTCACGAAACATATGACCGGCTAAATCTCGTTTCCAGTTCCCTTCAAAATCCAAATTGGAGATCAGATCATTCTCACTTGGTCATAGTTGCAGTAGCCTTGCGTGACACACTCTCGCATCTAAAAGTTCTTGAATGACAAATAAAGCTAATGGATTACGAAGTCGTTCCCGCTCTTGGAATTTACATTTTTAATTTGTACCAGGAATAATTTACTGCTTAAGAAACTGTTACAGACTCTTGTCTGGGTACTTCCTTAAAGTTGATCGTACCAACTCATCGTGTGTATTCCATAATTTAGTCTTGCATACTTTTGCCTGATGCCTCTGTGGAGAAGCACACTCATTTAAACTGTTAATATATAATTGCCTTCTGTCATAAGCGTCTGTCTTCTATTATGGCCTGAAATTTCTAGACTTGTCCACCATAAGCAGCCTTTCTCAGATCAACTTAAGACTTTAAGATGCCATTCAGTGGAACGACTGTCGTGCGCATGCCTGTTTTGTATCCAGTCCTCCAAAATGTTTGTTTGTTTTTGTTACACCTTTGCTACTTCGCAACATGTTGCAGTGTTCGAAATGCCAAGGAATTGCTTACGTTTTCGTCGTCAAGGATATTGTTCTTCTAAACTGTCAATGAACTATTGTATGTAGAGAACCCGTTGAGGCTATAGGAGTAAAAAATACTACCTTTATTGCAAGCATTATACCGGGTGGATTTTAGGGGATTATGTGATAATGACGTGCACTTGTTCGATACGCAATACCATCACAGTAGGAGTTTTCTCCAATCACAACAGCTCGCCACTTTAAGTGAAGTTTTCACTGTCACCAGTAATCCCATGTTTAATGGAGGATAAGAAATACATTTCAACTAATGTGGTTGTCATGATTGGTGAATGTTGGCAAGAATGAACAGGGATTAAATTTTCCCAGTGAGGATTCCTTAGCGATCCAATTATACATTTGATTTTCTTCACATTACATAACGCCTTTCTTGTTTTGCTAACAAGGTATTGTGAATCGAAATCTCACTAGTCGTTGTCAAGGAGATATTAAATTTCTGGCATAACAACAAAATCTTGTAGTGCTCCGGTTATATGGCAATAATTCAATTTATTGATTGTTTTTATGGCAATAATTTAATTTATTGATTGGTTTTATAGAAATAGTTTAATTTATTGGTTGGTTTTATGACAATAATTTAATTTATTGATTGGTTTTATGACAATAATTTAATTTATTGATTGGTTTTGTCTTTCTCCTTTATGGTCCTTTGTTCTTCCATTCCTTCCTTCATTCCGTCATTTGCTAGTTCCCTCGTTGATTCTGGTTTTTGTCTTGTTTCTTTCTTTGTTTCTTTGCGTCTTTCATACTTTTTGTCTTCTTTTTTTATTTATTTTTCCCTTCCTTGCTTTTAATTTCTCTTCGTACTTTTCTTTCGTTCGTTTTTCCTTTGAGTCATTCTTTCTTGTTTCTTTCCTTTGGGTTTTTTTGTCATTGTCTCCTTTTCTTTTTTTATTTTCCACCATTCGTTCGTTCGTCCGTTCGCTCGCTCTTTCTTTTAGTCATTCTTCCTTGTTTACTTCCTTTGGTTTTTTCCATTCGTACTTTCTTTCTCTGTCTGCCTTTTTTTGTGTTTCGCCATTCGTTGGTTGATTCTTTCATTCATTCTTCCTTGTTTTTCTGACGGTCAGTCTCGTACTTGACTAATACATCCAAGGCACCCTAGGTTGCACTAATACATCCAAGGCACCCTAGGT
>JANTCA010002835.1:0-31699 GCA_024741275.1 Chironex yamaguchii | reverse complement strand
GATTTTGAGGTGAGAAGAACAACTAGCAGAGTCTAAAATACTAAAACAACTCTGATCAGAAACTTGCCTACAAGATTGCGAACTCCTCAAATGTTTCAATATTTGTGAGTTTCTATCGCTAATCAAATGTTCCTGGTCTTATAATTTAAACTTATAATTGTAATGTTGCTTTGAATCTGTAACTGATGATGGATAAGGTATATCCGAAACATGTCTTACAAACTTAAAAAATAATCGTGTATATTAAATGTCTTGCAAATCTATAATTTTGTTAAAATGAAGAATGCGTTTTCGTATTGTTGTGCTGGGGTTCACATTTCATTGCATTGGGATCAATAAAGCAAACATAGACCATCTATAATAAAAAATGAGTTACGTCACCATCGGTTTAAATAAAAGAGTCCTGGTACTTATAAAGACAAGTTGAAATATTGGTACAAATAATATAATATGGCTTGAATTATGCATTTCTATGGGATAGATAGAAGTTCCAAATTTAAATTGCTCCAAACAAGTTTCTTTGAGCATAAAAAAGCTATGTAAACATGTCTAATTGAAAAAAAAAGAGTTAAATATGCGCGGAAAAGTAAGACAATATTAAGAACATAGGCTAGTGTGAAGTTTTCAAGCGAATAAAGTTTATCCTTTTCCACTTTGCGAAAGAACGCGGAATGGGGCACAATGACAGAGTAATGGCATATGGTGATTGCAGGAAAAATAAGAACATTTGGTGTCCTGAGTCAAGTTTAGTATATTCTTCAAGGAACATGACCATCGTTTGGTGATCGTAAGACAGATCCAAAAGAATTTGAAATGGTCAATAAACATGTTTAGATGATAACTTTACTACTGTTTTGTAAACATGTTTACTCCTTTGCAATTCTCAAAGGAAGGTACATTAATGTTGCAATGACCATTTGGAAGTTTTACTTTTATATACAAATTGTTTTCATTATTCCTGGACCATATTCATTCATGACACATTAAACTCCCTGGTTACTCGTTATTCTTTGGGGCATGTGATATCTACAAACCGTCTACGTTCTCATCAATAGGGATTTGACACAATTTCACCAATTAAGTGCTATTTACACCGTACGGAACAGACATTTGTAACACCATAGTGCTTTTATTGTACTCACGTCATCAATTGTTTGGTATAGTGTCATTTAGCTTTTAAAAGATACAATTTTTGAACTAAGATTATACTTATTTCTATGAATTTTCCTCGCCTTTGCAGAAAGTAGTCACACAAATACAAAGGCCTTCTCTTTATTATTTGCAACGGAGTAACGTGAACATTGGATGTTTCAAGTTTATCATGTCCTGCATGAGTCGTAAGTTTTTTCTGACTTGCGTTTCGAGAGATCCTTCTCCTATCACACTACTAGAAACGAGGTGGTGGACGCCACCTCCAAAGACGTCTAGAACCATGTCACCACTGAGGTCCGCACATTGAGGTAAAAATAGTTCAACAACATCATTTCTAGTAACCCGACGATGGGAGAAGGATCTCTCGAAACGTAGATCAGAAAAAGCTTACGACTCATGACGCGATAAACATTTAACATCCATGGCTTCTCCTGAGTCGACACAAGGCTGGGATTTTCAAAGCTTGTACATTAATGCAAGTATAAATAACCTAATAAATCATATGTATCAGGATTTAGACTCATCAAAATGTGTTTTAAAATTGACACTGCCATTTTGAAAGTGGTTTGTTGAACCAGTTAAAGGCAAGAATGAAGACGTTTTGGAAGTTACAATGTCCTTTTTTCCTCCAGTTTAATTCATGTTATACCTTTTGATGCTACGGCTTATTTTATTGTCTTTTTTAATGCACGTATTTCAGCCTGATAGTAATGTGCATCAATTTCAAATCGTCAACTCACACTACTTCTCGGTATATTAAGACCACAGGCTAGTGTGATAAATTTCAACCGTTTATCCTTCTCCGCTTTGCAGAGAACGTGAAATGGGGCACAATGACACATTATTCACATATGGGGATTGCATAAAAAATAAAAGCATTTCGTACTTAATTTCAAAACAACAACCCACAACATTATCTTGGCAAGCCTGATCATGCTTTCTAAGTAGGTGCTAGGGAACAGATCATAATTCCAGTTAATACATATCTGTAAACTGGTAGATTAGAAAATGTCTCAGTTACTGCGTGCAAGTTAACACACTCCTTCATCTGACGTCAAGAGCCTACCGCAATGCCTCTCTATTTTACAACAGTGTCAAATGTGACACTGATTACGTGCTGTGGAGAAAGAAGGTGCTGACCTGAGTATAACACATTGCTGAATCTATGGCAAATAACCTTATAACATTTTGGTGCAAATTATTCTACGGTATCTTTAGTAACTGAAAGTAAAACTGCATGGAAGTCATAGACGTTTTTCAAAGATGTTATTTGTGTTGATCTTACTTATTATATAATTTTAGAATTTCAAAATATATAGTAAACTTAAAGAAATAAACTAAGTATTATATACAATATCGTATAACTAACTTGATCACAAAGTAACAATCGTGCTACTTGAAGTGTCTACGAATTCCACTTGTTCAAGTAATACAGGGACAGAAATTGTGTCAATGTGGATACAAATTACAACATGACCTTGAGAATATACAAACTATTGCCAGGAAACATATCGGGAGAACTTTCGTTTTTCCTTGTTTTGGGCAAAATCTTGAAAAAATTAACATTTCCATTTTGAATAATCTTGAAACGGTAATTTGTAAAAAGTAAGTGATAGACAAGCGATAAAAATGTGGTAATATCAAAACCACTGTAAAACGAAAAAGAGTGAGGTAATGAGCAAGATTGGACTAAAAGATTGTTCTTTGCTAGTACATCGTCAAAGATAATGAGCCATACAGGAGGCAATAACGGAATAGGAGGCACAATTCTTACAATCGTTACTTCTAGAATACCTTTAACTAGCTTTGCTTCTAGAACATTGTTAGTATTATTGTTAGTATTAAGGGGATAGGCTACAACTCCCGGCGTGGATGTTCAAATGCCTTAAGTCGAGTAAGAGCATTAATACGTCTAGAATGCCCTTAACATCATTGCTTTCTAAATACCCTCACATTACTTACCTTTCGAATACTCTTGCTACTGTCCGCAAGGAATTCTTAAGCAGTTAAATTCAACTGTTAGTTAGACCCCTATAAGGTTATTATTAAGTTAGAATGGATTCTCTCGCTTCACTATCATGGAAATTAGGGTTTATCAATCATTTAACAAGGATTAGATCTTCTCTCGTTTATCATATAACAAGGGATATCTGTAAACCTGTTGAAGTCACAGGGTGTACCTTCAGAGGCAGTAACCAAAATAATAACACAGCAAACAATAGACAGTGCTTGTGTATTTCGGTTTCCACGATCATTACATGTGTAACTCTGAAAAGATACAGTAGTTCCCATGAGAGGCAAGATATCCAACGCACGAGTGGACAGTAAATATGCTCGAGCGCTTAGAACATTGACAATGTTCCTTATTGCATAGCTGAAACGTATACGCCGTTTTAAAAGGAAGAAGCCGAGTTGTTACAAACAGGAAGTTTTTCTATAAACAAGTCACTAAAAAGTAACATTTACAGAAATGCGAATGAAACTGACCAACTGTTATCAATAATTCTGGTTCCTTCCCTTTGGATCATCCAGACTTTGATTCTTTGCAAGATACTGTGTAGAAGAGTCCAAAGTTAGAAGTCATCAATTGCTTGTTTGTAATATTAGAGCCTCTTATTGTCGCTGGTAGACCTTATCTGACATGCATAGTGAGTACACTGAAAATGGCATCTGAACTGTACACTATGCCATTATCAGTGCAAGTAATAGACATCGTTAAACTTGAAATTTAAGCCCCTTCAATTTACGTAAAGGGTAAATATTTATATGTCTATAACATCGAACATGCAAACATAAACTATATGAAGTATACTGAAGAGTCATTACTGTACTCGAAGGCTAAAGAACTAAACACAGTTACAAAACTTTATAACATTAGCATTCCTCAAAAGTTAGATGATACTAGTGTTATAGTGATAATATCAGTAATCCTTATCGAGTCTGCATATTTAATAAATTTTGATAACTACAACGAAAACTAGATGCTACCACCTGCAGCAGTATGCTAGAAAATCTTGCTTGTAATACCAATATTCATGAACGTCAGTTGGCATTTCAGATAGCATTCAACAGTAATTATGGCAAGATAAAATGGCTTATTGTCCAAGTAGAAATAATCAAAATTACCTCATTATTCAGCATTCCGTTTGACTCTCGCCGCTGTTATCAATCATGCTATCACCTTACACAAAACTAGCACACGACTACCTGGCCTCTTCTTGATACTAATTTCAGCCCGAGGTTAAATCATGATAGAGTTAAGAGTCACCTCTTGAATAATATTTCACAGGAATTATGTTAAGACTAAGAAACACCGCTTCAAAGTTCATATTTAAGCTGCTTCACACTGACACGCTCGATTAGATTCCAATTCTTGAAAGACAAATATGTGATTATCAAGACTATAAGTGGGTATAAGTCCTTCACGATTTATGACGACATTCTAAGAGAGAATTCTACTACAGGCAAACAGATGATCTTACTGGACAGAGTACGCTTGCTTACATTTTTACCTTGCATGTTTTGTTCGGAAATGAGAAGCCAAAACTTGTTTTAGAACACTTTATACTTATATTTCAAAGCAAACATTTACTCTTTCGGTATAGTCGTTCTGATCTGGTTACTTCGAACGCTCAGATTTAGTTCCCGTAAAGGACTGCACACTATTTCGTTGTAGATCTATTGAAATTCAATAGGCCTTCTGGGCAGAGATGCCAAACAGGATGTTAATGGCTGGATAAGTAGTACCAAATGCTAGTCTGTAATGAATTGACTACATTCCGACGATACACTATCAACCTTCGCAAACAGGGGCTCGACCTATTTTACGTCCGAAAACTCGAGGAACTCCGCAAAACACGCGCTGCCGACCCGAAGTCAATAATAGCAACTCAACTCTCAAATCGGTGTCTTGGACTTGGATCTATTCGGAGTGACCGTTCACTTATTTGTATCCGGTATTTGATAGGTTGCGTTCGTCTTGGTTCAGACATTTCACACTGCCAGTCCCCTCCAAGGTTCAAAATTTAGACGGTCATCGGTTTTAAAAGCCTGAGCAGGTTTTCTCTGTAGATATATACAACAAAGAGTATGTTTTGTTGGCCTCCGACGCGGTGATAAGTGTTCCGCGCTCCTGCGCGATGAAAGGAAGAGGCTAATTAGAAAACTGAAAACCATCAACCTAGAAACATTCTGATGAGGGAAATGAAACTGATTAAATTAGACTGTCACGGTTGATTGATAATAGAGGAAAAGCGTGTACATTAATTAGCCTAGTCTATACTGGTAATCAGAGCCAACGAACCCAAGGGTCACGTCAATAGGCTAAAACCCCATGATGGGAACAATGAACGTCAATGATGACATGGCCTAAACGATGCGTTCATGTGCGTACAGCGCAGAAAGTACACTCAAGGGCTCGAGCCCATACAAGAATTGCAGAATGATGGAACTGTTATACCAACATAATTACCATCAAAGTAACTGGTTTCAAGCAAATACTTGACCCTATTCGCTAACGCATTTCCGTCGCTAGAAGAATACTTCAAAATAATTAAAACAAGTATCATGCTTGCACTATACCTTCTCTTGCTCTTTTGACAATTCTCAATATATACAGGACTCGGAAAAGATGTCCGATCGCATTTTGTATCTACGTGGCTTTAAGCCTCAGTGATTTATTGCGCTATGTACACAGTTCGTTAATATCATTAGCTATTCACAAAATCAACAGATACAATGATCGCAAAAAATATTAAACTTTTGTAACTGCCAACCGAAAAAAACCATCGGGTGCTGTTAACTGTCGAAACTTCATCGTATTCTGACTAAATTCATTTTACAAGTAGGCCATCGGGTCATACGTTTTCAGCCGGTGGACTCAGCGACAAGGAACATGCTCCGAAAACGAAAAATATCTTCGTAACATAACGGAAGAAACGTTCGAAGCAAAGACGCAAAACAGTTTCCATCACCTCCTCCAAAATACAAAATCAGGAACTGCAGCTGCCACAGATGAAAGGTAACCTTCAACTGTTTCGCTGGTGGGCCGGCACCAGACATTTGTTTGCTCCGCTCGTTCGGTTGTCGAACGCCGGTGTTTGAGGTCCCTCGAATTCATATCGCGTTAGCGACGGCGGGACGAGGTATATTACCGACCTGGAAAAAATGTCCAAGTCAGGTCAACCAAAAAGTCCAGAGGAGCATGATGAACAGGTTAGCTCTTTATGTAAAAGGCGGCTGCCAGCGTGCCCAGTCCAACTGTCGTTGCCAAAAGACTTCGAAACCAGAAATTTTCAGCATCACCGCAAACATCCTTAAATTGTTCAACAAAACCATTCTGTAAAGTAAAAAGGAGAAAAATTATCACAACCAATTCGGTGACAAATTAAAGGGAAAATTATTGGGTCGAAAGCCGATTTATTTAGAGCTTAGCTTCAAATATGCTGTCGTAAGCATGTTGCAGAGTTGTTGACTCTCAGCACACTTGAAAACACAAGAAATTCTGAAATACGAAGACAAAGCAATATTATAAAAATGCTGCTTTTAGCGAGTTTTCATTCATATCTTGCATATCGTCTTCCTAAACAGGAAAACCCAGCGACATATATTATTCACAACTCCCTCCGGACTCAAGGACAACTCTATTGTGTCCCTGATAATTAAGCACCAGAAATTCAATTCAAGTAAACAGAAATAAACTCATGAATTAGACTAGAGCGCACATCCTTTCTCCTTCAAAACCAACCATCAATTATTTACAACTATCTTCAACTTTTTCCAAAATAATCACCACACGTTCGCCGTATGTGTGAATGGAAACTCGATTTTTAAAACCTCAACTTTAGAATGGGTTTTACTAGAACTGCTCTTGTAATAGTAGAGCTTACTACATCAAACCATTACCAAATTTGACAAGGCTGACACTAAGTGTTTCGGTGTTTTAGAGAAAAATGGCCACGAAGAGGAAAGCGAGTAAAAATGCGGAGACCTTTTCGTAAAAAAATACATTCTTTGTTATTCTAATACCTAAAGCAAAAGACAGAAGCCATAAAAAACAAGAAATATGAAATAAATGCAAAGAATCTGGGTTGTAATAATGGTCTATTCATGCAGGAAATGGCTTTAGAATCGGGTATTAAATCACTTTCGCTTGTTACCCCCGGAATACTTGATGAACCATCACAACTGTCGCGACAATCAGTACACAACTTTTCCACCTGAAACTCTTTCTCACGAGATTTCTTGAACCGTACAAATCAACAGAATATAAAATCATAACTTTCTACACGGTTTTATAAATGCACCGAAAAATTGTATTTTGATCACTAAGTTCAAACACTAGGCCTAAGGTATTCTTATGAAAAACCAACTGTCGCAAACATCTCAAAGGCAAGCTGAAATATGAGATAGGCTCGCTTGCTTTTTCGAGGACTGAGCTGTGCAGTCGATGATGTTTGCTTTCTAGGGCGGCAGGGATCATATTCCACTCGTTCATTCATTGACTCGACCGAAAAATCTGCTCCTGTTTCCTGAACTTACGCCGTAGTACTCGACATGGCAAAATCTATCGTCGAGACAATGATCATCTTACTGTAAAATACTACTCGCATTTAACATATCGCTGAATTTCAATGGCGACTACGACAATTCATTATTAGTAGGGAAAAATTACTCGAGACACGGTCCTTTCAGAGCAAGAAGCAAAAGTAAGGAAATTTGTGGCTAGACCACCCCCGTTTCAGCTTAAACTCTAGTGCAATTACCATACCAGACAAACTCGCTTCAGCGATCAAAGAAAACGCGTTTCAGCAAGCTACAAGTAAATTACCAGAAACCCAAAAGAATGGGACTTACCCAGCCACCACCTTCTTCTCTAATCCAGTCGGCCTTTCTTGCCACGAAAGATCCGAGCCAAACAACAATTTTGTCTACCATATGTTCCATGTTGTTGTTCACACAATACTTAGCAAGTTCGCCACCAAAGGCATAAAGAACTACTATCCTTCCCCACTTACAGCCATCTACAAAAATTTCCGTTGCTACTTCAATGAACGTTTTGTAAACGTTTTCTGGATTTATAGTTAATCTGTTACACATATTTTTCATAAGCATTTCGTACTTTTTCTCGATCTCATCAGAGAGACGAATGAGAATTTCACACTCCCTTCTGGGTGACTTTTTAAGCGGTCGTCCTACCTTTAGGAATATAAATTCCTTTGCTAGGTCCTTCGCTATCTTTCCCTCCACCGAAGACCCAGCCTGAAGAGAATCATCAAACGTAGAAAATGTTTCTGTGGTACGATGAACAACTTCCATGTTTTCTTCGCGAAGTGTTACGGTAAAATCCAAATTGAATTCTCTACTGACACACAATCCTTTCCAGAAGTGGGCGAGTGCGAGAATATATATGCCCACAGCAAACGAATCAACTGTTATTCGGACGGATTTTTACTGGCCTCTGATTGGTCAGAATTTAGGTGATGACGCAAGTCACGGGACATGGAAACTACTGGAGACTTCACCAAGTCCTAATGATCAAAAGAATTGTACATCTGCGTCATATCAACAAAACGCAATAAAATGGATGACAATAGAGATTTCTGTTCTCAAGGCTTTTAAGAAGACTTGATCACAATGACGACAATTTGTATAATGGGGAATCTATATTCTCAAGAAATGCATGGTGATGCCCACAAATAATGCCTTTTTAGGAATTTCTGCGATGTATCTAGAAAATTCTCGTCTACTTTCGTCATCTGATAATTTTTCGTGATCTACGATTTCCTACAAATCTTACTCTTATGGCTATTTTAGTCTTGCCTTTGAATTATTCTGGATTATTGGCCGTCTATTCATTTTCATCAAATTTTAAGACGTACTTCAAAAAGCACAGGCTTAAATTCGGCATACAGTACACACTGCCAGCAAAATTTTTGATTTATGAATTTTTCATTTCGAAACTTCGACAAAAGCAATTACTAAAACTTAGAAAACACTTACATTCACGGCACTTAAAATATCGGAGGGTCACATCTATTACGAAAACCAATGATGGCTAGCAGAATTTCTGCAAAGGGATCCAAATATTCTACTTTTACTAGGTACGAGACCATTTCCAAATGAGTTTATAATATCTAAATACTTGTTCCATTCTCTTATTTCACCGTCATTACAATAATTGTTTCCATTCTGCTTTTCTTCAGTCGAGATGCCTTTAGAAACACGGATTTTATCTTAACCAAAAACCCAGATCTTTTAGCATACTAGACGTTTATGAAGACTCGTTTATTTGACAAATTTTTGCCGGCAACACAAGTTTTACAGCAACAGCAAAGCTTTTATTAAGGTTGTTTCTCAGCCCTTCCTTATCAAAAATATATTTAAAATGTTATCAAATATTGAAATAAAGCTACACAACCAAAATATTAAAGCAATGTCTGATAATTTATTATGGCTTTTTCCTGACCCATCCGCATTCTGCTTTAATTTTAAGCTACATTTATGTAATTGATTCGAGATCTCTATCAGGACAATTCTAGCCATTAGCAATGATTTAGATCTCCACTTAGATCAAATGGACGTACAAAATGCTTTCCTTCAAGGAAACCTTACCGAAGAAATTTATATGAATCAGCCAGAAGGTCTTGCTCAGTAAGGGAAAGAGGACGATGTTTGTCTATTGAAGAAAAGCATTCATAGCTTAAAACAGGCCTCACGTTGTTGGTTTTATTCAATGGACACATTCTTACAAAATGTAGGGTATCTTAAGTGTGATGCTGATGGTTGTGTTTATGTGAAAGCAGTGGGAGAAGAGTTTATCATACTAGCACTGTATGCGGACGATTTTCTTCTAGCTGCAAGCAGTTTGAAACATCTTGAAAGCGAGTAAAAGATTCTTATGGATAAATTTGAGATGAAAGATCTTGGTGAGGCAAAGGCAGAAGAAGGGGAAAGATGTAGCTTTCTCCAGATCTCTATTTAAAAAAACCTTTAGTGAAGTTTGTAATGGAAGACTGTAAACCAGTTAGTACTCCAATGGAGCAAGGAATGAAGCTTATGAAAAATGAAGGAGAGTCAGTGCATATTAAAGACTATCGAGCGGCAGTAGGTGGCATAACATATGCAGTGTGTGCAACAAGGCCAGATCTAGCTGTGGCATTAAGCACAGCTTCGCAATATGCATCAAACCCAGATAGTACGCATTGGCAGGCTATCAAGTGTATTTTTCGTTATATAAAAGGCACTTTGGATTACAGCTCGACTTTTGAGAGAGGTAGTGACAGTAAGATCCAGCTGAAATGCTACGTTGATGCAGATTGGGGAGGTAGTTCTCAAAACAAAATAGGCCCTGGGACGTTATAAGGCTTCACAAAATATAAAAAAGACAAGATGATCAGTCACGCAACATCAGTAATGTTATCCTTAGAGCCATTTTGCTTACATCTGCATGGAAGAACAAAAGATTTCGATGTTTTCAGCCGCAAAGCCACGTTGTTTTCTTAAAATTGAGTCGTAATAGTAGCTATATTAAAAAGTACTACACGTGCACCAAACATTTTGTTTAACTTTGACAACAAACTAAATTTCTATACTTTCATCATTATTACGTTTTGTTTCCTGTTCTCGGCATAGTTCTCTAGTCGTTAGGTGATTGACTCTGACAGATTTTTGTCAACGCCAAGGAGCTATTGTATTTGTCGGAGTTTTTTATCTGTGTCTGTTTGTCTGTCTCTCATCATTGGCCTATTTTCAAAATATCATGTCTTTTTTAATATTTCGATGGCAAAAAAGTGGAACAGTAAATGGTATCTTGTATCGCCTGAAAGTTAAAACATAACATAACTTAAGATGTAGAGCCACTTTGTTTTT
The DNA here is from genome assembly GCA_024741275.1 of Chironex yamaguchii. Taxonomy (NCBI): domain Eukaryota; kingdom Metazoa; phylum Cnidaria; class Cubozoa; order Chirodropida; family Chirodropidae; genus Chironex; species Chironex yamaguchii. The sequence goes on along the minus strand of JANTCA010002835.1, from coordinate 20,677 downwards.
GTGTGTGATCCTGTCTTTTCTGTGCCCCTTTCAGCCTTGGCTGTAGTTCAGCAGTATATGACTGTCTTGTTTTGTTGTATGTTTGACGGTGGCTGACTGTGTGAGGTCTTCGATTTTATTTTCAATTATGAAAAAAATCCCCCACGTCAAATAAAGACGTGATGCAACATGGGGCAATTATTGATTACCTATTATCAAGAGTCCTGACGTTTCAAATTATTTCCCGTCTTTTGAATGCTAACTCGTCAGCGCTTTAAAACACACAATATTTAACTTTACCACACTTTTGGACATGATCCATACGCGAATTTTCCAGCTACAAAGTTTTAGTCATGCGACAAATTTCAATCTCCATAACGACACACTCCAAAATTAAGACCAATTCGGTAAAATTCAGGAAACAACAACTACAACCCTGCCAACACATGACTCTCGTTACAATTGTCCAATGTCGCCTTGTACAAATGACCCTGTAGAAAACACTTCAAATCACCGTCTCTGGAATACAAAATTTGTAACATACCAACTGAATTCAGGTATGTAATCGCGTTCAGACTTGATCGATAACATCACAGTTAAATTGCTGAGAAACTGTGATGTTCAATGTGGTTCGGTGACATACAACTTCTCAAGTTTCTCACGCTTAGACAAGATCTGAGATGTTTTAGGTTGACGGTCAACTTGTCGCTGTTTTGTCAGCAGAAGAGCAATGACGACAAAGAGGTTCATTATCCTTAACAACGAAAAAAATCTATTATCATCTTCGTTGTCATCATCACCATTATCATCATAACTAACCGTTATGATTTCATCGTCAACAACATTATCACCACATCATCGTCCTCATAACCACCACCATCACCACCACCACCACCATCATCACCACCACCACCATCACCACCACCACCATCACCACCATCACCACCATCACCACCACCACCATCACCACCACCACCACCACCACCATCACCACCACCATCACCACCACCACCGTCATCATCATTATGATGATATCGTTTCGTTCTTCTGATCACCGACAACGAATGGATTCAATACCGTTAATTTAAGCTCCCACAGTGTGCGGGAGATATTAACAGTTGAATATTAAGTCGCAAAAATTTGGTCCGTGGCATGTTTAAGACCTTAACATTCAATGCACTATTGCCAGCAAACAAACCTCAACTTTAGATGTAAAATTTCATTGACGGGTACGATACGTTTTCGTCTCTATAGAACTGTGGATTCTGCTTCCAGTTAAGGATCACAGAGGACCTTGCGCTATGTCCCGCAGATTGCTGCGTCAAAGTTTTTTGGAAATCTCGATTGGGATCCTTAAGACCAGGCGAGCATTATGCAGAATATTTTCGTGTGGGAAGCTTAGTCGGATTGTTTGCAATAATAATGCAGCTTTTACGCAACAATGATGTCAAGCGATCATTTTCGTGGTTTAAACACGCAGTTTGTATTAGGGTAACGTCTTTGTTATCTCACCATGGCGTATAGTTCTTAATAAATATCTAATGTATATTTACACAGATAGACTCAGTGCGCAAGGTAGATATCGGCACAATTTCGTCTTATCAACAACAGGCCTGTTTGTTTGTCTACCACACTGTTTTGGTAAACTGCACTGGTAGAAAACGCAATTCTGTTCTGTGACAATTGTTGACGAAAGCAGACTTGTAGTGTACTTGTAGAAATGTTGACCGACAAATCATTGGCGCATGTTGCCTGAAACTTGTTATAAAATGACCAAAACAACAACCCAGAGATAGCAAGCGATACTTGCGTAATAGACAATTCTTGCTTGCTAATTGTGTATCAATGAGAGAGGCGTTCAGGGACCCGACGCTGAAAAAGATGGTCAATATGGTTCGCTCTTGACGCAATAAAATTCTTACCAATAGTTTTGTAGTGTCGCAATCATCAAATCATAACCTCTTAAATTCAACTCTGAGAAACAATGTCCCGGTAGCTCAGTTTTCAGAGCATCTGCCAAGTAAGCAGAAGGTCGCGGGTTCGCCTCCCGCCCTGGACGTACGGTTTTTTTCTCAGAAAAATAATAAACCAACGCTCACTTGAATACAAGTCGAAAGGTTGTAAGTCGAGGATCTCAAATCAGTCACAGTTGAAAGTGTTTGGTCGCAACAACATCTTGTGTGGTAAGCCTCCAGATATGGGCATTATTCCTGTGCTTCATCTGCCTCTTCCTGCAAGTGTACTTTTGCTTTTCTACGACGTATATTATGCACTTAGGACAGAAGATCTCCGGCATGGAGTTAACTTTCCTACCCGTATGGCGGCGTGGAGTCGGCCTGACTTATACTCCTTGCGTACTGGCGTAATCAAATGCAAAAATTTCGGCGCACGTCTTCTTTTGGTCTTTGCTGTTATTCAAACTTGACGTCATGCTTTGTGAATAATTATTACTCTTATCGTGAACGTTGGTGTACACCTGAGGAACTACTGGCGTACCTCCAGCGTGAGTATTACACATAATGCACCCTGGTGCTTTTGTGTCAGGGGTTTAACAGAGACCTGGGTACGAGGTAAAAACCTGAAAAATTAGTATTATGTCAAAGTGACCAAATTTATTTTGCACGTAAGAAGTGGATAGTCATACACTACAATTCTCGAAGGGACTTGGAAATATGGTAGTGATATCTTGGGATAACAATAATTGAGTCTAAATTCTTGCTACTAATTTGATCTGAAGTTCCTGCGACCAAGAGGTCGTTGATGTCTAAATAGCGAGATTCATGTACAGACACAAGTTACAAAGTTACAAATAACTGTAATAGAGACAAGGGTAGTAGAGAAATTAATATAATAAACTGAAAAATACGAGAAATAAATAGCAAGCTTCAGGTAAACAATTCATAACAATACTAGTCCTGTGTGTGTAGTATATGAGCAAACATAATTTACTGTGTTTCTTTACGACACCGCTTGGAGACGGAAAGGATTAACTCACGAATTTTCGAGGTGACGCGACAGCTGAGTGCTTCATGGCATGATAATGACACAGGTCTTATTATAGTGTGAGTTCGAATCCTGCAGATGCTCTAACAGAGCGTCCTAGCAGTTCAACCGGTGCTTTTCAGGGCACCTTACAGGCCTCTGAATCAAACCTAAAATACAAAAAAAATTTAAAGGCCAATGGTTTACTGACTGACCGATCTTTTTTTGACAAGCACTTTGCAGTTATCTGTCCATAAAGCAAAGTGCAACTGCATTTGGAAGTGGCTGCAGAACCTCCTAGACTACAGCTTTAAATGATGGATAAAAATAATTACTGCATAAAACACTACAATTATCAACGCATAAAAACCTATTAAATCATACTGATGATGGACGTAAGGTACATGTGATCATATTTCTGAAAACAGTAATGGGGAAAATAATGAGTTTTATTACTTGATATGCATTTCAGCTTTGATGGGCAATTTTTACAGTTGTAGACGAGAATTGGGAGCTAATGAAAGTAATTTTGTAGATTTCTATGCAGATAGATTTAAATAACATATAAAACACCGTCGAGATATAGTGTTTGTAACTTGCAACTTAAGCAACGTTAAAATATAAAAACGTAAGGCTACAAGAGCGAATTGTTTGTTTTTCTTGAGTTCCAGCACACTTTTACAGCTCATGTGCAGGGAAATCTAGTATTGGTCAGTCCACAATTACTAAAAGTAAATGAGAGCCAATTACACAAGTTTGATTGGAAGGCACCAGAGAGAAAAACAGCAATGATTTGAAGCTGTAGAAATGTGTATGGACTTGCATCAGCAATAATTAATAATTCCTTATCTACTTTGTGATTCCGTTCTGCAAAAGTGTGATCATCCATGCCGGATAGTCACCTGTATTGGTAATACGAACTTGTCAGTCACGTACTTGTTTATCCTTGGCGCCTTAATTAGCTTGCTAAGCATTGCCTCGTATTATGAGTGGCTATATGTAACAGTGAGGCAACAGGCATCAGGCTTTGTTTTGTTTGCATTTCTATAAATAATTGAAGTCTGCTATAAAACTCATTCATCGGTATTAGATTTCATTCTTTTTATTTCCCCAACAAATGTATTATTCTGTTGTTAGTGTTGGTGGGTTTGCTCCGATGACTAATCACAATAATGCCAAACAAATAAGTTGAACTTGGGCCATTCTCTTGTGTTGGGATGTTTAAATTGCGTTTTACAGACAGGGAACAGAGACGCAAATATACTTGGCAAAATATCCTCACCACGAATTGAAAGACAATAAAGTTGCTTACTAGTCCCAATATATTATTCCCTGAGTTTAAGAGAAAAGAAACGAGAAAAATTGAAGTTCACCTCGTGATTTTTGAAGACAAAATCTTCAATGCTTAGCCCATGTGGTTGCGTCCCAGAAGAATATTTGGCAATCAGTGTCATGAGAATTATTGATGCTGTCATTAAATATTGTTATTTTCTAAATCATCAGGCAAACACGATTTGCAGGGATTCGATGTTGAAATCATGCTTCGTATACAGGCATCGGTGTCGTTTCGCAGTTTTAAATTCGGCTTTTCTTCCACCGGACAAAGCAAAGATAGCGAGCGGACTCGTTCTTGAAGTCCGCGTGTACCCATGTTAGGTTTGCACTTGCATTCTTCCCAAGGAGAAAAGAAAACATGCTCTTAAACAGGCTAACAGGCCCCAATTATTGAATTCAACTTAGAAAGTATTTTAGCAGTTATTCTAACCCTTAAACAATGACCTTAATCATTTCACGGATACAAAACTGGGCAAGGTGATAAAATCTAATAAAACCCGGTGTGTAAAATTCCACAGAACTACACCGTCTCTACCGGTTTAATTTATCATCTCCTTAAGTTCAAATCTTCAAGTATTTAAAATAGAGCGGGAGATAACTTCTATTACTTACTGTGCGATTAGCATAACCCTTAGAGGATCAAGTCTAATCAATAAGGTTTATTTCAAATCATTATAAAAAGACATCTGAATTCCTGTTTGTTCAAAAAGATGAGGGCGAATATACGTAAATTAACATAATACTACAAACTAACTGAACACGAACGGAAGACTAGAAACTAGCTTTATATACCAGGAAACTGCAAGACACGCATGTACCTATCTCCAACCTAAGTCTTGCGTTATCATTCATTACTATCAAACTATATTAGAGCCTGTTTACATGGAGGTAGGGTCATCCTCCTAAGAGCCTGTTTACATGGAGGTAGGGTCACCCTCCTAAGAGGGTCACCCTACCAGTAGGGTCACCCTCTATTGTTTTTCGTAGTTGTGTTTACATGTAAGGTAGGGTCACCCTAGAGGTAGACTAGCATCTTTGATCGCTTTTTGCTACACTGGAAGTATTTGAAGAATGTGAGCAGCATGTCACGCGATCATGTGAAGTGAAGCGTTGTGTGACGTAAAAATTCACAAATTTTTAAGCACTTAGTTCATTTATAACACATCTCAAATAAATTTGGAAGATTAATAAAGGCATTGGTATCCTACATCAGTGAAACATATTTTAGGACTTCATACATCGATGAAAGCACATAGCAAGTTGTGCGTCTAAACTTTAACCAGAATATAGGAGTACGTGAGCTAAAACACCTTGGTCATTGATGACGTATATTGTGACATACATCAAAATACGTGAGTGGGAACAGAATTAATTAATGCTGTGTGTATTGCGCATAAGGAAAAGACCAAGCAGTCAGTCAGTATAAGTACAACGAAGACAAATGGACGGTTGACAGATAGACTTTTCCATTGTGTCATTATATTTTCCGATGCCTGTTGAGTTTCATTCGGAATGCAATTTCAGTAAAACAAACATTAAAATGTTATTTTGCTCGCATCACGAAAACTTTAATATCTTTCTTCCGGTTATATTTAAAATCACAGTTGTTAAGAAACAACGATATCGTGCGTTGTGTCCCTCAAACCCATTTAAGGAAGTGGGGCTTTTTTCAAGCTCTCGTCTGCAATTGCCACCAGGTAAGTTCATACGAGGCAAGTCAAGGCAAACCGAAGTGAGACACTTGTTTTACAAGTTTACATGGTTAACACGCCCTTCCTTGACGTGCTGGAGTGGCATTCCTGGAGTGTCGAAACACGGACAAAATTTTGATGGTTTATCATGTGTGTGAAACATGTCCCCCGTCAGTAGAAAACAATCAACTTGGAGTCAAATATCACTGATTGTTCTAGAATGTTGATCTGGCTTCTGGTACACGTGTTAGTTTGTTTTTAATTAAACGTAAACACCAACAGACTTTTCAGGCCAAGGCATGTTAATTTTGTAGAATGACACAACCCTAAAGTCATGAGCGAACTTATACAATGGAAAGGTACATTTCCAACTTCATAGCAAAAGCAGTGGTGTTAGCATGCACTATGAAATGATTAGTAGGGGGTTACGATGTAGTTGTCTCTTTTTTACGATTTTTAACAAATTATAAGTCATGACCATCATGTTCTATATTATACTTTATAAAACACAATTAAACAATAAATGATGCAACTAGTTACAATTTCCTTGCCCACTTGCCTTCATTCACCCGACATTCTAGCCAGCTAAACATGTACGCACACCTGCTCCCTCTAGACCAACCTTGGTCCAACCGTCAGGCTGGCACGTGGAACGCCTTGAGCCTGGATTCAGTTGCCTTATCATGGTCTATCATCACCTTAGCTATTCACAATATCGATGCTTTGGCTAAATTAAGTTCTACTTGTAGTTTTGTTCAGTGCTTGTATCCAATTTCGTCCCAAAGCAGATTTCAGACGTTATTATTGCACCCTCCTATTCAAAGGAGAGGCCAGGGTGCAACTTTGGCTATGACCTAACCTGATTTTGAGGGAATCAATTACTTTAAATTTCTATTTTTAGCCATAAAGCCCCAACAACACCTGTATGCATGATGAATTACAGTGTTAAGAAATTGAAACAATGCAGAGCACGTAAGTATATACATAGAATGGGCATGCCACTATTGTAAGCATTGATATACTTAACAGGCGCCAACTTGGTACAATATGTTTTGTACAGCAAGGAAATGAATATTGTCTTACAACGACACTTGAAAGATCTACACACGCCCATCAAAGGCAAAAGCATTTTGACAGTCTTTCATTGGCCCCACAATACTATGACGACAATGGAAATAGGGCTTTGCAGCATTGCTCCTTACCAGTCCATAAATGTAATACGTCTTTACACATCTTTTTAGCAGATAAAGCGAGAAAAGGTTTGGGTCTATTCTTGCATCTCAAGATATGAGAAACCTTCGTCCAGGCTATTTTGATGCTCGACAACGCAAAATTATTGATCGCGGTGGTGAGAACATGACTTTTCAATCATTAGTGGTGTGGAACCGGAGAAGAGACTGGGCTTAGGGGTCCAACTTTCTTTGGACAACGTTTTTATTATTTCATTCGTATATGCAACATTAAATAAATAAGAGGCTTGATCACATCATAATGATAGACCTTTGTATTGTGAAGTGTCTAATACGTCGTATGTCCCAAAAATCCATTTTAAACCAACCTGAGATGTTATGCTTTTAAATTTTTCAGGAAAACAATAAACGAAGTTTAAGTAGCCGACGTTGAAGTAGCCTAGATAATTTTCAAATTCTTCTTAGGAGCATGCCCCCCAAACCCTTTACAAAGCAAACACCACTTCTTAAAACGCCCTGCTTCCCTGGTATCGTGTGTCTTACTTAAATATCTATGGTACGTATATATTGCATGAAAGGATACGGAATGGAGAGGCGACTGCTCGGTAGATTCACAACAAACAACAAGATGACTGATTACTACAACTGTCAGGTTTAAAATTTTGCCCTGTCCCATGCAACGCACAAGGAAAACATTTGTTGGTGGCCACTGTATCATACAAACATCACATCAACTTGTCTACTAGACGTAAAGTTTTCACCCCCGTAATTTTCTTATGATCAAGCTCTGCGTTTTTGAAGTCATATCAGGGTCACAAAACAAGAAATCGCCGATTTGTTACACAAATCGTTTAACATGAATGCCCCTACAGATACCATTATAAGCTATAGATTCCTTACACTTGTGATGAAGAAACAGAACCGAGAGTCACCTCAAGAGAAAAGAAGCAGAGGGCACTGAAAAACAATTTGCTGAGTCAGAAAATTTGAACTTGGCTTAGTTGTCATGGTTAATAAAACAATTAACTCTTTCCTATGTCAGTATCTTTTTAATCCTTAGTTTGAGTAACTGAATATGTATGGTGTGTATGCAACATAGGAATTTTCCTTGTCTAATAAAGAGAATGGTGTCTTAAGATCGTATTTCAATCCCTTCCCTAAGTGACTGAAGTGTTCGTCGCTGGTATGGCGATAGGTGCTAGAGAGGATGACGAACCGCAAGACATATTACCCACCTGACAGTGTACAGAAATTGACACAAATATGAAAAAGACAACCAAAAATCAATAATCGACACTGATAGGGCCCGGAATTCAATTTCTCTGATGTTAAATTTTTAAGACTTTTGTGCAAATACAGCAGAGAGATACAGAGAGCTTTGCAGTCTCTGTTAAGTCGTGTTTACACGAGGACGTAAAAGTTCGTCCAGTTACACAGATTGAATCTGTCAAACTACTTGGTCGATGAGTTTGTGCAGAAGTGGCGAGAACATAGATATAAATATAGATCTAGATATCCTTTTATATCTATGGGCGAGAACAATCACTTGACGACACTACCAGCCCCCACTGCCCGCAACCTATCCCCATCTGAATTTGCATTGCTTTCCGTAACCACCATGAAACATGGCCTTGATCATAGTTCTGTTGCTCGTCTCAAAACTCATTCCACCGGTCAAATTAAGCAAAATGACAACGTAATCAATGTCATCTTGTATATTACATAACCAATGGCATATAAAATAAGCAAATTTACTTTAATTTAACTCAAACTTAGGACAACTGCAAAACTATTTCTTCGTTATATGGTTGTGGGTAGATTTCTAAATGCTATAAGTCCAATTACTGATCTGCAATGTGCTCAAGGTAACGTATATTCACTGATATAATTACTGGTTGTAATCATATTGAGCCGCCGTGGTATAGTGGACAAGATGACGACCTTGCAAGCCAGAGGTTGCAAGTTCGAACCCGCATCACCACAAACAAAATACCATTGGCGAGAGAAGGTAACGGGAGCCCAGTCTCATGAAGAGCTCACTTCCTAGTAAATTCCCTAATCCTGGCATGGGAATCAGCTACGCTCAATAACGAGTATGCTACCAAAAGAAATTATTGGTCGTCCTTGGTTGTAAATAATTTAAAATCAGTCAAACATTCAGATTAATTCTTTCACTTATAAGAACAAAGTTATACATTTATGCCATCCGCTGCTGCTCAAAAGATGCTCATGAAAAGTATGCACCAGCCAGGCAAGTTGAAAAACTGACAGTCGTTGGTGTTATCAATATGCGGCCCGCAAAGTCCTGTTTAAAACAGCGTTAGCCATGATCACCTTTGATGAAAAACTAGGAGTTGATCGTAATTGTAAATGTGAAATTGATGCATCTTTCTCGTTGAATTGGAAAACGTTTTCGTTTTTCATAAATCTAACATTGTCTTGTGACCGTCTGCATGGAACCAAGCTGCTTTTAGAGAAATCGCAGTCGCCAAAATGAAATCTTGCTGCAGCTGTTGATGTAGTAGAGACAGGTAAAGGGGGACTATCAAAGTAGAGGAAACACCATGATTGGAATTCAATCTGGTTTGGTGCTAAAAATTTGACAGAGGCTAAGATGATTGTAGAAATTTTAAATAACAAGGACAGAGGAAGAATTTTCACACAGAAGACTCAGCACGTATTTAAATTAACCGCTTTGATATGGAGATATGTCTGCAGGAAGAGAAACGTTTGTATTTCCTATTATTTTAGAGTTTGAAATATTCTAATAGCAGAGATAAGTCATAAATGAAGTGGAGACAACATCCACCTTTTGTATGCAATTGAAGTAATTCCACGTCTATGAGCATAGAACTAATTGCTTTGCATTCTAAGATCGAGGTATTCCAGGCCACAAAACTAGCAAGATGTAAAAAGAGTGAGGGAATCGTTGTCGACTCTAATTTTCATTGAATCATAGAAATATGTGTTTTTGAATTGGTGTAAGCCACTCAAGATTACTCTAATCTTGTCCTAAATTTTCTACTATGTAGATAATAAAAAGATACCTGTGCAAATCAATGGCTAACTCAAGACTCTGCTATATTAGCATTGGATTCCCATGTGGAGAGAGCAGTCTCTGCATATGGATTTGGTTGACGCGAATGGGACATGTTAATTTAGAAAATTTTGTAATTGTCTTTTATTTCAAATTATATCACATTTTAGTGCATTAATCCAGCACTCGTTTTGTAAGTGGTTTAGATCATGTTAGACTTTGAATAGCAAATGATAGTGTGTGTCTTACTCTATGCTGGAAGTAAACGTAAGTTATAATCTGCTCTACAAAGTATGAATATCCCTCCTTGTCTCCCACATATGAACCCTTAGTGATGTCATTGTCTTGCAAAGATATATAGAGAGCATGAAATGAAAAAGGAAGAAATTAAAATAGAAGTAAAAACTAGAGAAGGGACAGAGTTGTTATGTCTTTAATATTAACCCTGATCAAGTTGACACTACAAGCCAGGCAGAGCAGAGGTAGGACTGCTACCAGAGCTCTGTTCTCGTGTGACTGTAGATTTTTCCTGTATCTCTGGTATAGAGATCGGTTTAAAACGTAAGTATTAGCACGTTCAAATCGTCAGCATAGACGATTTGAAAAAGTTTTTAAGTACTAACAACTGGACGTTTATATCGGCAGGACCAGACCACAGTTTTCCTTTTCTACAATTTTCACGTCATCTCACCACAAACGCTATGAAATGATTGAACAGCTGGCTTTATCTGCTGGTCATTTAACAGTGTCAGGTGAAAAGATTTGGCTTTAACTCTTTAAGGGAGCTGAACTTCGATGGCGTATTAGTGGTGCAATCACGGCAGTGGTTTTGTCCGCAAAGGATTTTGGTTTATAACTATGTTCTTCGCTAGTTCATGGAAGTGGCTTGGCTGTACAACAAAAGTCCTATTCGCTTTCTTCTGTTTATTAAACAGACCTTTCCTGATTTACGGTGAAATTAAAAGCCACAGATTGCGCATGCGCTCTATCATAAGTGCTCGTACCTTATCTGGCGCTTGTGTTCCCTTTCTCTATCCTCATTTAGGGCCAGAGTTATAACATTTTCTTCGTCAAACATGGTCACTATACTGGTTAGACGTGCCACAAAGCAAACATAATGACGATTGGATACGTTCAGTATATTTTCGGGAAAAGGATAGTGTTTCCTACAATTGAGTAGGTCCCCTAGTGAAGTAGGAGGGTTATTTCCATATTTAGAAACATCTACTCATTCTAAAGCGTGAGAAATTGGATCTTAAATGAGAGATCGTGAGAAAGTTGATATTTCTACATAAAACAGTTGCGTTAGAAAGATTAAAGAATTCAAAGCAACTCAGTTGGATGTGTCGTACGGTAGTTGGTCTATGTATAATCAATTATACAACAGTTCGTTAAACTATACAACGATTGTTGTATCAATATGCTCACAATCATTAAAAAACAACCCACAACAAAACTGTTCATCCGACGTAACGTGACACATTTGACACGGTAAAAGATTGGGGGGTAGGTCGGGATAATCTTAGTAAAGATTACCCATAGTGCATAGCGCTGATTTGAAGTATTTTCTTTCACAAGGATGACTAGTTTGTGTAACGTGGAGTTTCGGAATCTGGAAATGTGCAATCATTAATATAATTACCTAATAAGGACTGGGGAGAATGATTGAGCCCAAAACAAGGATGAAAAAGAAGTTTCCGGTTTGATTGTATAGCAATGTTTCTAATTTCACAGCAATCAAGAACAGGAGTGGGCAGGATTGTTATCAAAAGTAAATAAGAAACAGATGTGACTCACGCAACAGTTGTCGTGTGAAAGAGAATCAGAAAATCGATAGGGAGATGGAGTAACGAATGAATTCAAAGGTAAAGCAATGAATTAACAGCTATAAATATCTATACAACAAGTTGGGGAATTAAGATAGTTGACGCAGATGTCATTCTGGATTTGACTTACATCTAAGTACCGTTCAAGGTAATGACATCTTAAAAATCCTAACTCATAGGACCTATCTAGCTGCTGGTTGTCTGAAACAAACATCTACATGGTTTAAAAGTTGACTTAACTGAACATAAAGACAGAATTTTGTGGATAAGAAATGACGATGATTTTTTAGTTTTAGAACCTAAAAGCTATAATGGCAGTGAGGCAGCTTTTTCAACAAAATGATTTTTATAGAATAGTGTAAGCAACTAATACAAAATGCATGGCAATCAACTAAAACAAAATGCAAGACGAGTAACTATTACAAAATACGAGGCAAGCAACTAATACAAATCGTGAGGCAAGCATCTAATACAAAATGCGAGGTAAGCAACTAATAGAAAGTGCGAGACAAGCAAAATGCGAGGTAAGTAACTAAAGCAGAATGCGAGGCGAGCAACTAATCTAAAATGCAAAGCAAGTAATTAATACAAATTTTGAGGCAAGCAGCTAAAACAAAATGCGAGGCGAGCAATTAAAACAAGCACTTAGCACCATAATCATTAGTGGTTTTGTTCTATCGGTGATCGTATTTAACAAATTACCTGTCCAATTCTGATCATGACATGCCAAGCAAAGTTAAATCTTGGAGTACTTAGCTCAGGACTACTGCAGATTGTTGACACCAGAAAACCCTTCCCCATTGATCTTCATAACAGGACTAAGTGAATCAAGATTGGAATCGTTAAGCCCCGGACTACGAAAATGATAACCAAAATATCTTTTAGGTAAAAAGGGTGTTTGTCAATTTATACTTATTCAGATAGTCATCTTGTTTTTGTTCATTTGTTCCTCATTTCCAAAATTAACCATTTTATTCAAAATTCTCCATATGGTAATAATTCGTTAAGCATAATGATCACATCAAGTGATGTTTTTCAGGATTACTTTTCAAGATAATTTTCTGTTACAAGCGAAAGGATGTAGACTTGTTGTTGTCATTGCGTGGCTTCACATTCCTTGCAGTGGGTAAAATCCGGCTGCGAGTAATGTGATGACAATTTGCGGCACTCCGTTCGACGAAATGCATTTTCTGACGACATCAAATGATGCTTGCAGGACCGCTGCCATCTCTGGAACTTGGTTTTACGGGAGAGAGTCCCACCTGTTCCTTTCACAAGCCTCCACCTTTCTCGTCCTGGACTTGGGACCAGGCAATGGCGGAGTTAGGATGTAGACTTACTGTCTGTAATTGACAAATCTAAGATTTTCTGCAAACCAAATTTCCTTTGTCTTTGTCGTTCCAATTCTTCCAATCCGTAAGGTAAATTTGCTCTAAATTTCCAAAACAACTTGAAAAATTATCTGCCCAGTTTCAAGTGCTCAGTGCCCATTTCCATTTCTCAGTGCCAAGTTCCAAGTGCTCAGCGTCCGGTTCCATTTCTCAGTGCGCAGTTGCAAAGCTCAAATATGATAGCTCTGAATTACGGAAATATGTGTTTGGATCAACTGTTTTCATTATTGGGGAATCTTGGATCAAGAAACTAATCCGCACAAAATGCATCATCAAGAATTATTATTTTCTTTCTAATAAAGGCCTTTTAGCCAAAGTAATCCATTTCTTTTAGAAAATGTCTGACAAAGTAATATGACCAAGTTTTGAATTTGAGTATTGTAACAAACCAATTTACAAGTCAATGACCTCAGACTCTTTCTGACACATCCGTCAAAAAGGACAAACAAGTCCTCTTAAAATTCCTCCAGAACGTGTCTGTGAAGTTGACCCTAAAAGGCAGATTTCTTGAATAACAGTTTTCTGATATGCAACCAAAATCAATTTTCTCTCATAACAAAGCTATGATCAATGCTAACATGTGCTAGAACATAGGCATTGAAGCTTAAAGTTAACCACAACGTGTTTCTTTCTAACGCAAGGTTTCATAACCATGGGTCTTAACGCGTGACATAACACGGGTTGAGGACGTAGTAAAAGGCAGTAATAGCCACTACAGGGCTTACGAGTGAGAGTAGATGGCTTCGATGGTTATTTTATTGTTTGAGAAGATTTGCGATACGAAGACGCAACAGCAGGTAGCGTAAATGGAAGGCAAAATAGTTGTAACTGAAGGAGAAAAATATATTTACGGTATGAGCTGTGGTAGAATAATAGTCATAATCATCGTTATAATAACATTAACAAAAATGATATTGATAGTAATAATAATGATGATAATACTAATAGCCGCAATTATAACAATGACAATAATAATTAAAGAAGTCAAAGAAAATAATTGCATCTCAAATTGTGGCGGTATGGACTGTGAAATCATCGGCAATAAGACCGCAGTTGGCTTGATTAAGATTTTCGGTAACATTAACGAGCAATCTCATAGGCAAGCGTAACCACCTACAATATGTACAGGCTTAGAAGTAGTGTTGCCAGATTGGGCTACAAATGGTCAATTGGGCGACGTTTGAACCCAATTGGCGACAAAAATGTCTGCTGGCGACTTACTATTCACTGGGCTCCATTATCCGAATGTGTGACATACTTGGGTGACAGAGCAATAACTGCCTTGCAGCAAGAGGACCTTTACCCTAGGAGTGCAACAAGGACAAAAAAGACTAGAAGACACAGCAAGGTTCGATACAAAATAGAATGTGAGATCATTGTTACTCAATAAAATTAAAAGAAAAATCGTAACTATTCGGCTTATAACTTGGTGACGGCTTTACATTATACATTCTATAGACGAAAGCAACGATTTTTCATGCCCGATTGCAAAGGCTAGGGTGTCCGTCCAGTACACCTTACTCTGATCGGAACAGAGCACATTTATATATGCGACGATCCGCATGTGTAATCTGGCAACACTGCCGACAGGACAAAATAATATGACTCCAGAAAATCCTCAGGAATTTTCTAAAACTAAATATGTCTCTAGTATCTACCCTATGTTAACTGTATCACACTTAACACCTTTTCAAGCTGTCAAAAATGACCATGAGAAAAGTTATATGTGAGAATATTTTAGGTATGCGAGGTTTATTTCCTTATTTGTGTCACTTTCTATGCTTAATAATCTGATTGTTCTCAGTTTTGACATTACTAGATAGGTTATGAACAAAGATTGGCAATGTGCTTCTCAACTGCAACTGTTTTAAAAATTTGTGATAACCACATCACAGCAACAGGAAATGACCAAGCAGTTTTAATGTGTAAACATTTCACAGTCCTTACGATAAATAACTAAACAACTAAACTATGCATCAGCAGTATTTATGATCTGTTTTGACAACTAAGCAACTTTGGAAGGAAATCTGTGATTACTACAGCATTTAAGCTTCCGAGAGTTACCCCTACGTTTTGGTTGTTTTTCTTCGAAATCAATAAGCATTAATTCCCTATATCAAACAACGTCTTCTCCTACAGGTGCCCTGCCTAGGGTAGACTCAGACTCAGTAAAAACTAATTTGGCCATACTTAGAATTAATCCATTCCTATAAGCAGTTAATCCCTAAAAGACGCCGACTGGATTTATCGTTGTGTAGGACGTGTTTGTAGTAATCAACAAATCTTATACTAACAATCTTGAAAGGTTTAAAAGTATTTAGTCAAGAGCTTAAAACAAACAAAATTCTATTTTAAAACGTTAAGTTCGAACCTAAAAGCATACATTCACTATGTCCAAAATAGGGAAAACACAAAGGTTACCCGTGCTGTGTAATCTGTAAATCTGTAAACCTTAAATTTATTTAAGGATAAGATGTTGTTATATAACACTGATCTGACAGTTCTTGTATTATTCCTAGGTTATAGAAGATATTTAAAATCCTTTTAGATTACCAGATTTCTACTCTGTTTTTGCCTTGTACAGTGTGTGGCGTCGGTCTTCTTTTTCAAATTCATATTCAAAATAGATCATACAGTAGACACAGTCGGAGAGACTAAGCCTCCTCCACGTCATAAGACCACTCGAGTTAGGACTAAGCGTAACACCAAGTTATCAGCTGTGTGCCCTAACGAGATTCTCATGGATATTTCAAGCACGAAATATCTATTTTCGTCATCAGGGTAAAAACAACATTTTACCTGACCTTGATAACATACCATGAAACACCAATATAAGCCTTATGGTTTTAATAGTCTTAATAGATACTGAACAAATTTCCTTGACTTTCTCATAGCATCAAATCTGGAACCCTGTTTTGAGGCATAACATCATCCTGTAATGTCAACCAATACCGGATGGAGCTTCGTAACTATAAAAGAAAGGTCAATTCCAGGTACACACTACAGGAGTTGTTCTACTTGGTGTTTGAGATGGTTATCGAAGTGAGAAAATTTCCCTGTGTGATTAAAGCAATCTTTCAAATTTCAAGCAAATCAAAATTACGATGAAAGCTTCCCTAGGAGGTTGATGCTACTGAGATGAAAGTTTTTAAGCTATTAAGATACTACGAATAGGCTTGAAACAAATATTGCCACGTTGACACTATCCCGAAATTAAATTGGAAACTGTTTCAATGGAAAATGATTTCATTGGAAACCATTTTTCAGGAATCAGGTAGCGATGGTTCTTTTTAGTGGAGGATTTGTAAGCATCTCTGCACAGACCTGTCGTTAGTAGATGAGTGATTGCTTACAGAATCAGATTATTATAAAACAAGGATTAACTCCTATAAGAATGTAGAAACCATCGCAGGATTTTGACACAGACCATGTTTACTTATGTGGAGGGATGAAACTAATGCCACAATTCGCTAACAAGAGAGAGAGAGACAAAGAGAGAGAGACAAAGAGAGAAAAAGAGAAAAAAAGATAGAGAGAGAAAGCTTTTAATCTCGTAATGGTGATTACAATGAGATAGATATGCAAGACTATGTATCATTACCAGACCGGGCAACGTCTTTGATAGACACGATGACCGGTTATTAATATATCTCGCCAATTAACTTTCCCCCCCGTGCAAAACAAGAAGTTGACCATGTATGAATTTCATAGGTAAGATGGCTTGTAGATCGTAATTGCTGGATACCACACTAATGATTACAATGGAGTTCCTTGCTTTTGGAAGTAAAGGAATATGTTAGTAATGTTGATCTCCATCGTTTTCCAGAATGAACTTATACAAACAAATTATTTTAATATGCGATTGCAATTAGCATAACTGATCTGATTTTACAGAACCTTTGAAAATATTAGTTTGGTTTAAGACAGGGGGTTGTCCGGGAATGGATCTTTTTATAAAAAAATCTTGTCGGAGTGAATAAGAATAGAACCAAAAGAGAAAAATATTTGTAAACTAAACTCGATATAAAGTACAATTGTTGGCTATGACTTCAAAACGTTTAAGAATTGGAAGTGTTGACAGCTGGTCCTTGAGAAATTGAGATTATTTTCTTCCTAAAAAAAGGAAAGCAACAACAGCTGGGTTGGCATCATAAATGACTCGACCATTGTAGGTCGCTGGTCGATCGTTTTCAAATGGTCAGTCAAGTTACACAATTTATAGTTTACTGGTTATGCACTAGCCCCAGAGCCCTACATAATACCGAATCACTTTGGCATCATGCATGCTTGCTGAAACGTCATTCTAGACGAATAATAAACGTGGTTCACATTTTCATTTAGTGTGTACATTTTCATAGTTGTTTGCAAGGAGAGCTGCAGGCAGAAACACTTGTTTCGCTCTTCATTTCGCTGTCACGCCAAGAAATATCACTGATCACACAAAGTAGATCTAATCATTCAATTGCATTTAATATCAACCCATATGATCTAAACATAAATTTGAACCCTGTCTGCTATATGACCCACCATACTACTGTACCGTTGTCCAACACATCACAATATCTTACATTTACATCCGAAACGTATTACGAGAACAACGTTTGTTTAGGGTATTGGAAATTGGTTAAAAATCAGCAAAGCTTACTCTTTAGCCTCCAAATACATTTGCATTTTCCAGAAAAATTCTGCTGCAATTGAACACATGAAGAAACCTTGAACAAGAAATTCGCAAGCTTTAAGGTTGCTAAAGGTTTTTAGTGCGTTTTGTTTACTTCCAAAGTGGTCTTGTTGGTATCAGAAAAGACGTACTCGTTTTATTCGTCTAAGTTTCTTCGCCGAATCGCATTCTCAATTTGCAGGCAAAGTAGCCATGTGCGTGTCCTGAATCCTGGCCATCTCTTCTCCTCTTTCTTCATCTTATAGCTGATATCTAGAATGTGATCTTAGAATTTTCTTCTCTATTTATGAATTTTTGCTTCCTGATACGATTGAAGATATTGACTTAAGGGATCATGATGGTCTTAGTCATCAACATGCATGGCAATCCCACCACCCAATTCCACCCTCCCAACCTTGTAACTACTACAAAAGTAGTTAGCTAACTTAGCGCATCTAAGGCTTCTCTTTCTATTTTATATTGGTATTTTTCCCAAAAGTTTTTATGGTATGTGACTATGTCTGTTGAAAAACATAAATTTATGTTACATCAGAATGAACAATATTTGCTTTCCCATAACAGTTAAGTACAGTATCTTTTTAATCAATATGATACTCCATTTTTTATTTTGGCGTAATACATGTAATACATACTAAATGGAGTTGTCAACTCTACCCCAAAAAGTACATTTTTTGCTATTGAGGGTGGTAAATGGGTACTAATGGCTATTTTGGACCCAGTAACAACTAACATGTTTTCATTAAAGGCCAAATATGTAAAATAAGGCGGCTTGCTGGGACCAAAAATGAGGCAAAATTGCCCCAGAACTCCTAGGTTAAAGTAGGTCCTAGGTAAAAGATGTCAAAAACTTTGCCAATGATTCTAAAGCGTGTATAAGCAAAAAAAACCCTGCAAAATCTGTTTGCTATGCTATTGTTTTGTCTAGATTTGGTGGTGTTATATTTGAGTACGGCGTTGCTGGTTTGCTGATAGAGAACTTGTGTACTGGCAGAAAATCAGCGGAAAGCAGGGAGTATCCCTTGGTTTGCCAGATAGGATTTGGCAACGCGACTTAAAGCAGAGATTTACCTCTGTGGTTTCAGAATTGGTAAACTTAACAAGACTTATGTACTAATAGTTTATTTACAAGGCCCGCGTTTTCGTGTTTGGAGCTTCATAGTGTGAGACCAGTTTGAGTTTGTATCAATGGATCACGATCGGAAGTCATGAATTGAATTTGGTTGGTGTGGCTATTCTTTGCGTTCAACTCCTCCTGTGACACTGAATCGTGATCAGTATAAACCAAAAAAGATTGAACTTCATTTAGCATACAATGTCTCGTGAGTTATTGGTTACTAAGTTTTCCTTCCTCATATATCCTTTTCGTTCAATCATAAAAACAGCCTTAAGGATCAAGACACTCGCAGAATGATATCACGAAAAGACAGAGGAAGTCTTTAATGTTCATTATCAATTCAGTTTCAAACGATCAAATGCTTTCTTAATCTAAATAGTAGGTGTTTTTATCATCTGCCAAACATGACTTTTTCTAAAGGACACGAAAATTTATATCGCCGACATATCAAACATAGCTGACAAAACTTTTCTGCGTCGAAGCTTGAAACAAAGAATGACGATCCTAGGAGCAATGGATTTTGAACTTGATGCTTTTATTTACGAAATTGGAATGGAAAAACATCCTGGTTGTATGAGGATTGCCCTTCCTGCTTTGAAATCTGGATATGAAAACCACTTGTCTGGTTATCTGCTCAAATTTAACGTATGTTAAAGGCTGATGTTTTTATAAATTTGCCCTTTTCATATCCAGTACTATAAAGGAAACTAAGGGATTAATAAGTGGTTTGAGCCCTAATATTTTTTTTCATTCTCACACCTAGCTGATTGCTTATTCAACAAAACTCCATGGGTCAGTGGTTTATTTTTATAAACCATCTATCCCCATATGTCTGGGCATTTCAACAAATAGAAACAATTTAACAAAATA
Organism: Chironex yamaguchii; assembly: GCA_024741275.1. Taxonomy (NCBI): domain Eukaryota; kingdom Metazoa; phylum Cnidaria; class Cubozoa; order Chirodropida; family Chirodropidae; genus Chironex; species Chironex yamaguchii. The sequence continues at coordinate 584 of JANTCA010002835.1, read as the reverse complement.
ATAACAATTTAACAAAACTAATAACAATTTAACAAACCAATAACAATTTAACAAATCAAAAACAATTTAACAAAATAATAATGTAACAAAATAATAATAATGTAACAAAATAATATTAATTTAAAAAAAGGATAACAGTTTAACAAAATAATAACAATTTAACAAAATTATAACAAATTACACTTTTCCGCAACAGGAAGTATCAGAGATAACATCGACCATGAACATGATTATTTGAGATTTATTATTATTTAGCTGACATCGTAGAATGATAACTCGTGAACTATGTATACGTAAAAGAACACGAAATTTGTAACAAATGGATCAGAAATATTAACTAGAACTATCTATTTGTGATATAAAACTTGAAAATCACCTTGAAAACTTACGACATTGCTTGGCTAGGCAATGTTTCTATCCGCATAGAAACACAGATTAAAAAGCTGTAGTTAAGTGTTTCTCTGCCGTCAATCCCCGAATTGTTTTCACAACTAGGAAGATCTTGCTATCCATTCACAAGGATTGTGTACCTACCACACAAAAAAGCTTAGTAGTATATGAATTTCTGTGCCGATGTGAAGCTC